>LGRX02025880.1:0-14480 GCA_001247695.2 Cymbomonas tetramitiformis | reverse complement strand
TGTATCTGAGATAGCATCCACGAGCACCATGTGGGATTTGATATGCCCGCGCGACGTGGCTATTTTAGGAGCACCCTTTCCTAGCATTGGCAACCTGTAACAGTTGTGACATCCCTGTTGGGAAGTGTGGTCGACAGGACATTATGCCCTGGTGATGAATTACAGATCAGCGACAATTGTGGATGACATTTGCGCCAGCCAAGGCAGCTCAGGCTCCGTGGACATCAAGTCAAGGGTGCTGTCGAGTTCTGCTGCACAGCCTACACTGTCTCCCCAAGGTGCTGCCCGGACTTGTTGCCTGGGCATAGGGCGATGAGCACATCCACGCCGCCAATACTGGCTAACTTCTCATCTCATGCATGTGTGTGGCTGATCTTTTGACCGATTCCTTTGGCACAGAAGATCGGCTGCAGTTTGTACCCGCATCGGGGATCAAAGGATTCGGGACACTCATCCGGATTTTCCGGAGCGCACCAGTGGTAAACGGGACCCCCTGAGCCAGCAAACACGTGGCGTGTTCCAAAGGGCCGTCCCAAGAGGCTGAGAATGATCAACTGAATTGCTTTCTTCTGACCTTGCACGCCCGCCATCGAAAAACTGTGCTTGCAATCCCCTGACCCCAAAACCCTAAATATATTGGACTGAATCACTTGCGCTGGACACCCTGCGAGAGAACTGCGATCCTGAGTGATGCGCTCCACACTTGCAACCCCCTAACCCCCAACATCGACTCTGTGGGACTGAAGCTCTTGCGCTGGACACCCCTGCGATGAAGCTGCGATCCTGAGTGATGCGCTCCACACTTGCACTGCAACTGTCATTCCACACTGTTCCTACTTGGGGTCCCATCCTCACATATGCCTGTGTGTCTCAAGCCCTCCCGGTGGTGGATAGTTCACAGTCTCTTTCCCGACAACCGTTTATCACCGTTACTTCCGGCGCGGCCATCACCCAGGGAAGCTGATGAGACGCCGTATGCTGCCGTGCAACCTGTTGCAAGTGGTCATCGCTGCCGGGATGGGCCCCCAGGATGTGAGTGTTGCTCATGCCGTTCAGTATGTATACACTCGTCTCCGCACAACCGTTGCAGCGCGGCTCAAAAGCCGTGCTCGCTTACATTTAGCATGCGGTAGGGCGTCCCTTCAAACATTTTTTCAAGCGGCGCAAATTCAATGTGCCAGTGATAACAATATCTTTATCTGAGGTTCATATTCTGGGGACAAGCACTCTACAGGCTCCCCTCCTTCTGCCCCCCCAACTCCTGCTCCTACAACTCCTGCACCATCATTGGATGAAGCGCTAAATTCTTCGTCACCACCGCCTCCACCGCCTGCCTCTAATTCAGATACAGATGGGGAGGTTACAGAGTTGTCGTCAGGTGATTACTACCCGGCGTTGCGTATACATGTATTCGGTGCATGCTAGTGTTCGTTATGATCTTGCGTTTTGATTGCTTGGCATTCAAGTTTGGGAATCATGATCTTTTGGTAGACGCGAATGTATCAGCGCATGGTCCACTTGTATGACCTGGTATGCTATTTGCGCGTTTGCAGCCGCGCTGTAAACTGATATCAGCGCACAACTTATTCAGATCACAAATGTCTGCTTTTCAAACCACTGAAGGAAAAGGGATGTGCTCAGGCGTTGGCAACATATGGATGAACAATATAAGTTGGCTACTTATTTTGATGGCACGCCTTTGGTTGCTATCTTGACAACACGCATGCTACTCACTTGCAAAATAGAGTTAAAAGTAGCATCTTTTCGCTTGCGCAAAATTCTGATGTTGCAAAATCCCATTATGCCCTGCATATTGGAATGCAATTTGAGATACACTTGAATATGGTAATTACCCTGATAGTAATATCAGTGATATAGTAATAATGCTTGTCATGGTGGAATGTGATGGCAATGGAGACACCAAGGCGGTAAGCAGGTATGCCGTTGCAGTAGGCTATTCCCACCACCACCACCACCACCACGGCGTGCCCCATATATATATATGGCTCTCCTCCTGCCTCCATATATATGACAAAGGCAAGGAAATCGGCTCAGCAAGAAAGCACCTAAAAGGAGCTGAGAACTCGCAAGCATGTGGAGAGTCTCGGAAGTCTGCTAGGAAGGGGTAAAGTGGAAAAGTACTCGGCGAAGATCGCTATCGGACGGAGCGTGGCAGGAGATGGAACGGGAAAGGAAGAACTTCTGAAGGCTTGGGAGGGCAAGCCTATAGTATTTATTGTACATAGGCGAACCTCTCGTCGGGACTTTGTCAGGGCGCATTAAAATGAGAACACGCATTCGTGAATCACAATACCGGTTTGGTGTGCTCACCAAAGGGTACACGCGCCCATCAAAGTTTATAATCGGTTGGTCTGAAAATTTGAGTAGTATATCGTTGGACAGCAGGTGTCGACAACCTCGTCGTGTGAAAATCAATCACTCAGATCGACCGATTACACTTTGATAAAGCCTTTGTATAGTTTGGTGACGAGCTCATCGAAGCGATTCACAAAAGTGTGTTCCCACTTTCGCTAGCCACTTTTGGCGAGGTGGTCTCATCAAAGTGGTTCACAAGTCTTGCGATCCTGATCGATAATTCATATCCCTAGAACTTTCGGATTCGCCTCGTAACATGGCGCAATGACATATGCATATCCCTTATTTGCATTAGTTGGTTAAAACAGAGCATCCGGACTTCGCTGTCGACACCTTCGTATAGTGCACACCACTGCTTTCCATGGCTGATATCAGTACCGAAATGTATGACCATAAGGATTTTTTTGCACTTCGCATGGAAATACGTGTATACATATGATTCACCAATACCGATACCAGGTCCGATATGTCGGTGTATCTTGATTCTGCTGTCACAACGATGCCAAACTCGTATCTAATGAATAAACCACTTTTTCATGTGTGGAATCTTAGACCCGGAGTCAACAAGATTATCGAAAGAGGAAAATGTCCAATTCCACTGCAGTTTTACGTCTCTAGATGGTGGCAAACGAGCTCGGGTACTCATTTTGCGACTTGTTTCATCGATCACAACTCGTGGGAACCCCCATATGACCACTTCCGCGACTCAGATGGGATGAATTTGCCATTTATTGTACCCGCCCATATGGAGCGCGATTTCTACAGTTTAGCATGTTGGTCAACCACTATTTAGGCCGAGAATTCGAAAATTGATGTCCCCGGGTGTCCATTGTGTGGGATTCTAAGCTCAATCGGGAATTTTAGGTCGAAAATCGAGTAGACCACATGGCACCCATGACATGCCGGTAAAGTGTCATCTAAGAATTAGTTAATGATACCAAAATTGTCTTGTTAGCGCGGCCCAAAACCGCTCCAGACACGACTGCCGTTCGCGTACGCTCATTGGTCCTACGTGGCATACAAGCCGGCGGCTTCGAAAACATTTATTTTTCAAGCCACTAAATAACATTATTGAAGCTGCACGTGCTCTACAAAGGACTCCGACTTTCATACGGCGTATTACAAAGTACCGAGTCGCTCACAGTTGCGTATTTTAAGAACCTTTTCAGGTGACGCGGTTTGATTTTAAAAAACATCCACAACATAAATATGCGATCATTTTTGTTCAGTTTTTAAAGAACCCTTTTAATAAAACTTTTGGTGTTGCCGAATTTCGAGTTCGGGTCTGAGTTGATAGGAACTGACCGCGTTCGCTGATGACACGAGGACCACTGTGTAAGTCCCGAATTTCCGCTGATAGGCTTGAACTATTGCGGTGCACTCTGTTCTGCATCGCATGCGCTCAGACTTGGTCACAGCCTTTTTTGACGTCACAGGAAGGTTTTTAGCTTTTTACTTAAAGGGAGCAGCGCGTCCAGAGAGTAATTCTCTGGCGGGACTTGTGTGTCCTCGGGTCTAATCACCCCTGCTCCCCCCTCTAACTCTGTCGGACTTTGCTGTGTGCAGATTCGCTTGGAGAGCTGCAAAAAAACTCCCAAGAAGGTAAACCAAAGGTGTATTTTTTTCACGGGCTGTTTTGAGCTTAAGAGTAGCTGTTTTTTTCAGTTGACGAAGCCCGTAATAACTAGTTTTGTGGAGGCTAGAATTGTTGAGCGCGGCAGCGCCGAGAAAATACGAATGAGACTGCAGCAGGCCCAGTGCAGCCTGCGAGCCTCATCTTTTTACCTTAGTTTGGTTTGCCTAAGGCACAGGCCTTCTGGTGGGTGCATATCTTGTCTCCATAGTGCTGATAGTATGCGTGGTATTTTTGGGGCTGCAGTCTGAGTGTTGGGGCGAACCCCAGTCAGCTTGGGTTGAATTCCCAACAGTCCCGTGGGGGGGGGAGCGGGGATGCAAGTGCCGCAGGTGAAGAGCGAAGTGTTCCCCTCTTGCGGAGGGAGTTGCGACCCGCTGTAACTCCATAATAGGCGGGAATACGCCGTCCTGTTTGTTGCACTTTTGATAGGGAAACTAGGTAGAACCCTGACTGCGTGTTGCTGGAATCAACACGCAGTAAGGGAACGACGAGCTCGGGAGGTGTGCACAGTCGATGCGATACGTTTCGGGACTGTAGTCTGAGTATTGGGGCTCACCCCGCTCAGCTTGGGTTAAAATCCCAACAGTTCCGGGGAGGGGGAGGGGGTTGCCGGAACCGACGGTAACCGTACGTGGTGACGGAGCCGTCGGCTCCGTGGGCAACAGCACGCACAGTAGATGCTTTGTTAAAGCACTTAGTAGATAGATAAATAGTAACGTGCATAACTAATATATTTAGTATGGCACTCCCTCTGTGTGTGAGGGAGGCGTTTTCTAGTGCAAAGTAAGGGTCTGAGCATCCGTTGCATCAACTGCTGTTCACTGTGAGGCTGAAAATGTTTGGGATCTTCGATCCCCAGTTGTAGCAAGCTGCCTCCTGTTTAAGGGCACAAAAGGCATAGTTACTAGTTGCGTTATATGCACACTTGTTGCAAAAGTAGGCTTGAACAGATTGCTCTATCCATATTATTATCATCACTAGCAATATATTCGCGCTTTATCGTATATTCGCGATTCACATAACCGGTGGTCCAATTTGAGATTCAACACTCCTTGGACTTATTGGCATACCTAAAGCTTCTTAATATACATATATAATAACGTTGGCACTCATATATAATCGATCGGCATGCACCTAACATGTTCAGGGTGCTAGCACGCTCAAACCCTATCTTATAAGTCCCACACCCCCCAAGTTTTACATATGTTGCACACCAAATGCATCCGAATCAGCCTAAACGGACTTGACCATCGTTTTCAGCAACATCGAAATAGGTAATATATGTATCAACATGACTAGTATCAGTAGTTAAGTACCGATTATAGCCCACCACCAAATAAGTAAAATAGTGAATAAATTACGTGATTAAATGTGAGTACGATAAAAAATAAATAAAAAATCTACAATAAAAAATAAATAAATAAATCTACAATAAAAAGATAAAGATAAAATTGAAAGTAAATAAAAAGTAAATTAATTAATGTTTCAATAAGATATATGTTAATTGTTCTTAAATCATTTCACCATTTTTAAAGATATGATATTTACCCATTCAACATATGCCGAATATTCTTTTTCATCTTCATTTTCAATATTTAAATCATAGAATTGTTTAGTTTTAATATGTGTAGGGGAGTCCTTGTGTTTAGAATCCAAATAATGTCTATGATACCCTTTTTCATTTATTCCATTATTTATGTCTTCATAACCTTTCTTTGTAATTTTTGTTAATATTTTTGTAAATGAGGTATCCATCCAAAAATCACAACAACCTTCATTTTTTTCGGGGTCAACTTTGACAATCCTTGGTTTGACATATATCAATTCACAAAGAATGTTTTGAGATTCTTCTTCATGCCTTTCTTTGAGTAAATTGCAAAATTTCAAATACTCATCACTCGATAATTTTGTTTTAACTTCGTCAACAAGATTTTGAATATCATGTGAAGTATTCATCTTGCTTGGTTTATCCTACTGAGTTACACTCTTTAAGTGGATTTTATTTTTTTGAGGTTTTTTGTCCCCCTGAAAAAACCGAAGAAATTCACACAATTAAATTAAAAGGAAATCTTGCAGGTCCTCGGTTGTTATTATTTGTTGGTAAATTTGCAATAGGTCGTGATGTCACTTGTGGTGATTGTATATTTGCAGATTTAATTAACTTTTCTTTTTGGAAAATTTTTTACGAGGTTTCGTGCCTTTTTTGGAATGATATTCTTTGGCACATTTTTTTAATGTTTCGTTCCATTCAGCACGAGTCATAAATGTGTATATATTAATATATATATTTTTATGGTTGATTAGCTCTACTTGCACGTTGTCCTCTTGTATACATTTGCTTCTTCTTCTATAATTTCCACACCACTAATATCATCATCGTCATCATCAATATCTAAACGTGCAGGGCTAAGGGAATCTTTTTTAGCTGAATTGAATAATGCTTGTCTTACTAAAGGGGTTCTTCGTCCAGATTCACCTTGATTTTGGGGTGTGTTAAACGGAGATGAAGCTTGTAATAACATAGGATTTGGAATAATTATTCCGGAAGGTCCGAATTCTCCTTGATTTATTGGAGTTGGTGACAAACTTTCTAGATATTTAACATCGTCATCATGTTCCAAATCAGGTGATACATAACTTCTTGGAGTTTCTACATCAGATTCACTTACGAATCAGCAAACCTTTGTAAATTGTCCGCTCTTGTATATTTTCCCGGAACAAAAACATTGACATCACTTCTTTTTAAATTTTGAATCAAATCAACTGAATTTATCAAAGGACTTTGAGAAATAGAAGTATAGAATTCAACACTATTTTGAGAAGGAGCGGTCATAGCATAATTGTTAGAAGCTAATTTAGAATATCCTTGAAATATTGATTTATTAGATGCAGCATTTCTAAAGCCTAATTCATTTAGACAATATTGTTTAACAATATCATCAGTCAATATCTTTCTCATATATTTTATAATATTACATATATATTAATTGTTTCGTCTATTTTGTTGTCTATCCGCTGGATGAGGTGGTCTTAAAATTCTTCCATACCGCCTTAATTGATGACGAGCTTTACATTGAATTTTATTTCCAAGCGGACGACCTGAGGGTGCAGGGTCTTTATATCCACAATAAATATTATTATTCAGCCTTCGTTGAGCTTGTGTTTGATTAGCTCTTACCATGACAATATATATAATACAATCGATAAAAATCATCGTAAATCAATTTCCGTTTCATTATCTTTATTATTTTTATTTTGACTTCTTGTCCTTTTAGATATTCGATTAGAAGATGAGACACCTTCTTTCCTAAGAGTTCTTTCTTTTTTATTTTGTTTAGAAACTAATTCAGAAACTGTAGGTTCATCAGTGGATTTCTTATTATTAGAATTGTTACCTTTGACTTCCAATAATTCTCGTGGTTTATATCGACGTGCCAAAGTTTCTTTACCGTCTTCGATGATATAACTCAATCCTTTCATAGATTTTACTTTATATATTTTTGTCGACCATCGTTGAGATTCTTTATCAAACGTTTTAGTTTTAATTTTAATCCTAACTTTATCACCAGGTTTTATATCTATTTTTTCAAGAAGCTTAGTCAATTTATTCCTTTTCAATAAAATATTTCTGATGGTCTTTGTTAGGTTCATATTATCAGGAGTTGATTTATCGATATTTGCAGAATTTTGTGTACTATTATAATTTTTGACAACAGAATCCAAATAATCAATCCAGTTTACGGTGTCTTTACTTTTTTCTATTTTTTTAAATTTCAATTTTAATGTTCTATTGAATCTTTCTATCATACCCATAGTAGTATGGTCTTCGGTTTCATTTAAATAATGCTCAATATTGTTGTCCTTTAACATTTTCCCTAACATTCCAAGAAATTCAATAGACCTTTTCATTTGTGATTTACCATACAATCAAACAAATTGTTCTTGGGACAAGATTCCTTTCGATTTAGATAAATTATGGATTGAATTAATGAGAATAGGTAAAAGAAATTCAGCCTATATCTTTTCTACTACCACTAAATTTGGACATAGCATTATTGAAAGTAATAAGAAGATGTTTCGATATGATATCGTATATGAGAAAACGATGTCATTAGGCTTTTATCATGAAAATCAAATGCCTTTGAGAAGTCATGAAATGATATATGTCTTTTACAAACATTTACCAACATATAATCCAATAATGATTGAAGGTCACAAACCCTATGTAAGACAAGGTCAAGGTCCTCGGACTGAATTATACACTCATTACACCGATAGAACACCAACCATTTGTAAAGATGGAAAAAGGTATCCAAGAAGTGTAATCAAATTTTCAAATGGAAACTACAAAAGCAAACATCCTTGTAGTAAACCGTACGATTTGTTCGAATGGATAATTAAATCTTACTCAAATCCTTACGATAATGTATTAGATTGTTGTATGGGTGTTGGAAATTCAGGTTTGGCATGTAAAAATCTCAAAAGAAACTATATCGGTATTGAACTTAATAGGAAATACTTCGAAATAGCTAAAGAAACCATCGATAATTCAAAGTAAATTTTAGTGCTTATTAAGTTTATATTTTCTTAACAATCAGTTACAGAATGACAGTAATCTTCCCCTAATAAATTTTAGTGATAAAGCTTTACTCTTTGATTTTACAAACCAAAAAGACTAAACCTTAACCCAAACCTTAACCCAAACCGAAACCCAAATCTTCAAAAAAAAAAACTATGCCTCGCAACAACCAACAAGCAATTACACGTGAAGAAACTATTGATATGGAAGAAGTGGACAGTTTAAACGAACCATTGCTGGACGAAGCAGCGTGTGCACGGTTCGCCGTTGATAATATTTATTGTCAACACGCGATTGAGAGTCATCGCACCGGTTTTCGCCATTCACTTTGGCTATGCTGGGAGTGCAGAACGTTAGTATGCTGTGAGTGTCATCGCGAACAAGCATCGGACAAGAAACCAATAATGCGGCAGTTTGAACTTACGGGTTTCGCCGACCCCGCGATGACCCTCTGCGAACCTTGTGTCGAATATATTGGTTTCAAAAAAACTCGCTATCCTAACGAGGTGATATTACCTCCTTTTAATCCCGAAGAAGACGCCCCTACAACAGCCAGAAGCATGCGAAACAAGGCAACCAAGGAAGAGCGGCGTGCGGCAAAGTTAGCGAGAAGGAAGTAGGTAGAAGGAGACAAAAAGAAATAGATAGACAGAAACACAAATAGACTACTATTATATTAATAGCAATTGTTGAAACTTGTTCTATTTGTTTGTTGCCTAATAATTGCTATCTAATAGCTTTTGACGCTTGTTCGCATCGCTGACAACACTTGCGATTTTGCCCGCTGCTTCGGCCACTTGTTTAAGCAATCCGGGCTTCTCGGGTTCGTCAGGGACAGGGTCAGGGGCTTCTTCGTCTTCATCGCTGTCCGTATCCTCGTCAGTGTCTGGCATTGCCGCACGAACTGCAGCACGACGTTTTGCAGGGATTGTTAGAAGGAAGGCTTCACGCTTTTCTTTCTTTTTACGTTTGAGTTCGGACACCTGAAAACCAGCCTCAAATAAGGCTGAACTTTTTACGGTATGAGTCCGAAGGCTGACCAAGTCCGTTGCATCGGAATACTTCAAAACGTTTAACATAAGAGACTCTCCAATAGAAAAGTCCGGCTGTTTACCAAGGAGCGACTTGGTATCCGGGTCAACAATGGCACGCGGAAACTCCAAATCGGGAGTAGTGACCTCTACCCACTGCGATTTTATTTGTTTCTTGACAGTAAGTCTGAGTTTACCCGACCGAAACGCGGGATCGCACACAAGAGAACGGAGTTGTTTGTCTTTATTTGGTTCCTCGAAGTCGTAATGCCGTCCTGTCACAAGGTTTTCCCACTTTTCAAAACGTTGGGCCTTCGCATTTTTATCTTCGGTTTCGCCCTGTTTAACGGACTCTTCGATGAAAACATCATCCATGCCTAAAGTTGTACCGGGAGGCACAGCTCAGGGCTATGCCCCAAGGCGTATGCCCCATGGGTATGCCCCGAGGCGTATGCCCCATGGGTATGCCCCGAGGCGTATGCCCCATGGGTATGCCCCAAGGCGTATGCCCCATGGGTATGCCCCGAGGCGTATGCCCCATGGGTATGCCCCGAGGCGTATGCCCCATGGGTATGCCCCGAGGCGTATGCCCCATGGGTATGCCCCGAGGCGTATGCCCCATGGGTATACCCCGAGGCGTATGCCCCATGGGTATGCCCCGAGGCGTATGCCCCATGGGTATGCCCCGAGGCGTATGCCCCATGGGTATGCCCCGAGGCGTATGCCCCATGGGTATGCCCCGAGGCGCATGCCCCATGGGTATGCCCCGAGGCGTATGCCCCATGGGTATGCCCCGAGGCGTATGCCCCATGGGCATGCCCCGAGGCGTATGCCCCATGGGTATGCCCCGAGGCGTATGCTTCATGGGTATGCCCCGAGGCGTATGCCCCATGGGTATGCCCCGAGGCGTATGCCCCATGGGTATGCCCCCGAGGCGTATGCCCCATGGGTATGCCCCGAGGCGTATGCCCCATGGGTATGCCCCGAGGCGTATGCCCCATGGGTATGCCCCGAGCATGCCCCACTCGCGAATAATGGGGAATTATCGGATATTCACATAAGTGAGCGAGTGGGGAAAATAATCGATGACAAAGCAGATTTCAGGAGAAGATCTGTAATGAAATGATTCATGGTAGATTCAAGGAGAAGATCTGCAATGGCAATACAAGTATCATGATCTGCCTGATGATTGGTGGAGAAGTAACAGAATCAGGCATGGGCTGCTGGTAATTGGCCGATGACAGATGTCAATCTAGGAATCCTGCTAGTGAGTTAAAGAGCAACATGATGAAAGGGGAAGCTTGGGAAAAGTGAACCTCAGTTAGTGTTGATCAAGAGAATGAATTAAGGACAAGTTTTACATGTTAGTGTTAGGCTGTATGCCAAGACTGAACATAAGGATATAGATGTATTAGGTTTGAGACCAGACATTATATCGGAAAAGTGATTGTAATACTAGGCTGTATAGCCAGTGTTTGTCATGAAAGTAAACAGTGGAATGTAAGGCTAGAAGCCTATGTGAAGCACCAAAAACAGTAAATAAGATAAAAAGAAAAGAAGAAAGATAAAAGAAAAGAATAAAGAAAAATAAAAGAAAAAGAAAGATGTATAAGTTATCAGATATGCGCTGGTACAAATTGGTATTCAGATGTTGAATACGTTCTACGGACCTTTGGGATTGCCTTTGAGATTTTGCGGATGGCGACTTTTGTGTTTGAGTTTTGAGCTAGCTCTGCTTGCGTTTGGCGGCTCAAATTGCGCGCGTTACGTGCGCTAAAAACACGGAAAGGTTTCGCTACATGATCTTCTTTGTGAAGAGTTTGGTTGAAGATCTTCTTTGGAGCCTTTCAGAGATGCGACTGCGAGATGACTTGGGCGACTTTTCGTTTTTGAGTTTTGAGCTATCTCTGCTTACGTTCGACGGCTCAGAATGCGCGCGTTACGTGCACTAAAAACACGGAAAAGTTTCGCTGCAGGATCTTCTTTGTGGAGGATTTAGTTGGGATCTGCGTTATCTTGCTTTTTCTTAAGGCTCTGGGCGAGATTTGACACTTGATCTTAAGAATGTTCGGTTCTGGTCCACTCCGACGGCTGTAGAGCTGGCGTATTGTGCGCGTGGACGTCTTTGGTGGACCCGTATGGCCGCTTTTTGCTGGATGTTGTTCAGATGATGCGGATGCTCAGATTAGTGATCTTGGATGCCGGCAGAGGCTTAAGTATGGGGGGGGAAAGTGAGCCCTTCTCAGCAACATAACTAAGCAAGGCCGCCGGAGGCTATTGTCAAAAAGTACGAATAAAAAGTATCTTTTTAGTTTGTTAACAATCTGAGCAAGTTTGGGGCCAGATCTTGTATCCTCACAGCTGCTAAAAATAGCCTATCAGCCTTAAGTATGGTGGAAGTACCTCCCAACTTCTAGGGAAGTTCCTTATACCTTCTGGCTAAGTTCTCTACAGCTTTTGGCAGTATTTTGGCTCTACTGGACTGGTATTTCTGGAATTAATTTCTGGAAGCGCCATACGACCATATTGACACCGTCATAGTTGTCATATCGTCATAACTGTCATACAGTTGACTTTTGATGCTTTCGCCCCCTTCCACCACCGCTATGGATCCTTCCGCCACCACCTTCCCTTTGATCCCTTCAGACCTTACACCAACCGCTTCCACCGCGCCTTCGGGCCCTTCCACCACCACAATGGGGCATACAGTGGGGTATGCCCCGGGGCATGCGGGGCATGCGGGGCAGCCCAGCATGCTCCAGAGCCAGTCCTTGCCCGCCCTTTCCCCAACCCTTCCCTTCGTGTTTCAACAACAAGAGAGTGGTTGGGGCAGCGTGCAACCGTATGCAGCATGGCAGGCTGAGCTTGCAGCGGGGCATACGGGGCATACGGGGCATACGGGGCATACGGGGTATGTGGGGCATGCGGGGCATGCGACGCGCCAGCCCCCGCACGCGACGAGCATGCAACCGCAACTTCAATCTGCCCCGGGCTTTCCCTATGCCACCAGTATGCCGCCACAACCCTTTGGCATGCCACACCATTATGCCACAGGCTCGCCACTACCCCATGCCCCAGGCGTGTTGACACACGCCCCGTACACTCCCGCGCCAATGTCGACCACCTACGGGGATCCATGGACACTACCCGTTTACTTTCCACCGCCTCCACCTCCAGTATATGGAGCTGACCCTGCGTCGGAGGCACGCGCGAGGGAATGGTGGGCAGCGCGAGAGCGCATGGCGGCTGCAGAGCGGGCGGTGGCGACAGACATGAGAGTGGTCCCCCAACGACTGTATCCGACACCGTTGATGGAACCGATTCCTCACACCGATATTTCTCCTGACGAGGGTGTGATAACCCATCAGCCGCATCATCGTCGCCGTGCTTCGGGGCCAGATACTCTTGGGAGAACCTTGCCAATACGCACGGAGCCCCAAGACGTGGTGACCGAGGACCTCTCCCAAGCTCACGCGTCTCAACCTGGGAGCACGACATCCGGTTCTGGCTATGAGTCTGCAGCGGGCACTCAGCATAGCCGCAAGCGACGAGAGCGGCGTCTCAAGTTGGAGAGGCATCGGAGGAAGGAGTTGACGGACCAGGAAATGTTGCAAAGGGTAGTCCGCGCCGAGACCGCTCGGTTCCTCGCAGAGACCGAGGCGGGGAGCTTACGCGACCAAATGGCTCAGCTAGAGGCTGCCGCAACGGAGGGCGCGGTGGCCGAGGAACGGCGTCTAGCGAGAAGACGTCGAGCAAGCTTGGACACCCCTGTGGTGTACGGGTCTGGTGAAGGCCAGCCACCACATGCAGCGGGAGCGGCTGAGTATGCACCCGGCTCGGTCGGGCATGCCCCGGGGCATACGGGGCATACGGGGCATACGGGGCATACGGGGCATACGGGGCATGCAGCACAGCCGGCTGAGCATGTACCTGGCTCAGTGGGGCATGCAGCGGGGCATGCCCCGGGGCATGCGGGGCATGCGGGGCATGCAACACAACCGACTGAGCATGTACCCGGCTCAGTGGGGCATGCCGCAGGGTATGCCCCGGGGCATGCGGGGCATGCAACACGCCAGCCCCAACATGCAACCAGTGGGTTCCAGCAGCTTGCAACCAGCGTCTCCCAGCATGCAACTAGCGGAGGCCAGCTTACCTTGGGCTGGAATGGTGGGAAGCCGCTTGCCGCCGATGAAGAATCGAAAAGCCGGAGTAGCGACTATAAGGACACGGAGGACGACCCTGGTAACGACCCTGGAGATGACCCTGGTGACGACCCTGATGGTGACCCGGCTGGGGGGGCGGGGCCGTCGACGTCAACTACACGGCTGTTAGTGGTCACTCCCCAAGGGGATTCCTTGTGGGTGCCCCCGGGTGAATTGGCCACTACAGCGACGTTACCCGAGGTCACCTCCTCGCACTATGGTCTGTCGGCAGCCCTGAAGATCTGTGACAATCTTGGGTTGAGTCCCGCTCGATACATTCTAAGCGGGGCCGGTAGTACCTCTTTCCCCGAGATACGTCCGCTGTACACCACCGAGACCTCCACCTACGCTCTCTTGGTGGACCGCTTGGTGGCAGAGGAGTCTATTCGAGGCACGAGGCGTTCCAGAATTCCGTCTCAATGGTACCAATGCCCGAGACGACCGGTGGTGGACGCCTTCACGGAGTCGGAGGCGGGGACCTACGAGCTGGACGGGCTACAAGCCTGGGTGGAGGTCTGTGCCGCTCCGTGGTACTTGGCTGCATCGTTTGGGCCATCTTCTGAGACGCCCCAACCCCCTCTACAGCCTGCCCCTTCCACATTCCCGGCTCCTTCCCACCGACTTTCTGCCGACGCCGCGACCTTCTCACCGATGGC
>LGRX02025879.1:0-133730 GCA_001247695.2 Cymbomonas tetramitiformis | reverse complement strand
CATGCAGCACAGCCGGCTGAGCATGTACCTGGCTCAGTGGGGCATGCAGCGGGGCATGCCCCGGGGCATGCGGGGCATGCGGGGCATGCAACACAACCGACTGAGCATGTACCCGGCTCAGTGGGGCATGCCGCAGGGTATGCCCCGGGGCATGCGGGGCATGCAACACGCCAGCCCCAACATGCAACCAGTGGGTTCCAGCAGCTTGCAACCAGCGTCTCCCAGCATGCAACTAGCGGAGGCCAGCTTACCTTGGGCTGGAATGGTGGGAAGCCGCTTGCCGCCGATGAAGAATCGAAAAGCCGGAGTAGCGACTATAAGGACACGGAGGACGACCCTGGTAACGACCCTGGAGATGACCCTGGTGACGACCCTGATGGTGACCCGGCTGGGGGGGCGGGGCCGTCGACGTCAACTACACGGCTGTTAGTGGTCACTCCCCAAGGGGATTCCTTGTGGGTGCCCCCGGGTGAATTGGCCACTACAGCGACGTTACCCGAGGTCACCTCCTCGCACTATGGTCTGTCGGCAGCCCTGAAGATCTGTGACAATCTTGGGTTGAGTCCCGCTCGATACATTCTAAGCGGGGCCGGTAGTACCTCTTTCCCCGAGATACGTCCGCTGTACACCACCGAGACCTCCACCTACGCTCTCTTGGTGGACCGCTTGGTGGCAGAGGAGTCTATTCGAGGCACGAGGCGTTCCAGAATTCCGTCTCAATGGTACCAATGCCCGAGACGACCGGTGGTGGACGCCTTCACGGAGTCGGAGGCGGGGACCTACGAGCTGGACGGGCTACAAGCCTGGGTGGAGGTCTGTGCCGCTCCGTGGTACTTGGCTGCATCGTTTGGGCCATCTTCTGAGACGCCCCAACCCCCTCTACAGCCTGCCCCTTCCACATTCCCGGCTCCTTCCCACCGACTTTCTGCCGACGCCGCGACCTTCTCACCGATGGCGTCACAGCATGCGGCAGCAACGGGACCACCTGCCGGGGTGGCACGAGCTCCGGAGGACCCCATGGCGATGTACACCCCCGACGACCGCTCCTACCAGACCGCGATCAAGAACGAGAGCTCGCTCTTGAAGGACATCCGCAAGCTGGTGGACGACCTCCCGGAGTTTCCCGGCGATCACTTCACGAAGGGCCGGGCCATGGATGACCTTGAGGAATTCTCTGTGGCGGTGAATGCACTTCTGGAGCACATGACGGTGATTGCGGCGCTCACTACTCCCAGCTTTCGGCGTGAGGCGCAAGGACGCAATCAGCTCAGCATCTCCACCTTGCTGTGGATGATCAAGACCTCCAAGTTGGCCAAGGCCCAGAAGCTGTACGTCGAGGAGATGGCGCCAGGAGGCAGCGAAGGAGAGGCGTGGAAGGCGAGGTACGCAGCGGTGCCGCGGTTCATGGGCGATCTTGCCTTGTCAGTGGACATCACCACGGACGCCCTGAAACGGCTGAAGTCGGAGCTACTCTCAACGAGACAGCGATCGGAGGAGAAGACCGGTGCTTTCTACACCCGCATCACCACCCGAACCGCGACTGTTAACTTCGTGGCGGACGTAGTGCGGGGTTGCGGTAAGGTTACCAAACTGGAACTTCTCGAGCTCTTTTGGGGTGGACTACGACACAGCGTTCAAGTGGGTTCCAAGTTGGCGGATCTTGGGCTAGACACCAGTCACCCGGAGCAGTGGGAAGAGGAACAACGTCGACTTGGACGGCCCGACACCTCCGCCATCTTGAAGGTTCGTTCCGTGGCCACGGAAAGTGAGACGGCTAAGGTGATGGAGGACGCGGTTCTCCACGACACCATCGCCCGCAAGGTGGCGTTGGAGATGGGACACCGACAACGGCAAGCTCCACCACGTAGCGCCCCGGACTGCTGGGAATGACTCGGCAACAGCGGCTCCTGTGGATGTAAGCACAGCGGCGACCCAAGGATCCCGACCGGCACCTGCGATGAGGGAACGGCCCTGTTTTGCATGTGGCAGTCTCGAGCACTTGGTGGCCAATTGCACGGACGAGAAGAAGCTGGCCATCTGGAAGGCCAACGCCCCGGCGCGGTTGGCGCGAAGGCCAGGGCAGGTGGCGGCTTGCGTAGAAGTCATTGAGGAGAGAGTCGAGGAGGATTCCCTCAATCCGGAAGAGCTGGAAACGATGGAGGAGATCCTCGCTCTGGCGGATGCTGACGTGGACCTCTATGGGGATCTGTGTGCCATGTGTGACATCACGAACACCGAGGATCCAGCTTTTCGGAGTGGGGAGCCGACAGGGGCTCCCGGGCAAGAGGAGTAAATCTCCATCGACCCCGTGGACAGAGGCAGCCCTATACTAATGTGGCAGCCCGTCCTTCATGGCCCTCGCGGACGTCACGTGACGAGGCCACCGCCTGTACAAAGCCCGTCTCACTGCGAGCGCTGCATGCCCCAGTGAGCACAGAGGCTTCATCAGATTCACCCCATGGTGTGGCCGCACGGCCCCCCTCCACCGTCAGCCCGAGGCCCCGTTCATCACGGATTGCCTTCAGTGGCCGAGAGCGCGCACGGCGCGCTACCATTTTGAGCAGACGGCCCCTCTCAGTGGAGAATTCCCCCCCTGCTCAGGGATCATTGACTCCACCGATAGCCCCACCGACAGCACATTCTTGTTGGGAGACTTACTGTGCCGAACACGGTGTCCCGATTGACCGCGGTAATGTTGATGGACCTCCCCCACGCATCCGAGCTCATCACGCGGCACCAGTAGTTCAGCCCAGCGACTACAAGGATCTGCATCTGGCTGCACCAGGGACCTCCGAGGTGTACCAGAGTTCCTTGGCGGACCAGCGTAGGCGGTTGACATCGTGGAGCTGGAGAAGTCCGGCTGGGGCTACCTCTGAAAGTGTCCTACTACGACAACTACGCATGACCCTCAAGAAGAAGTCCCCGGCAGAGGCACACAAGATGGCTGAGCGCAGTCGTCGCCATGCTACACGACGTCCCGCGACTACTCCTTTCAGCCGTCGCCAACGGAAGTACGAGTTGGACGAGCTTATACTCGCCCGCTTGCGTGGTCGCATGGGCGGCACATTGGGCTTGGCCTGGGCAGAGTTGAGCCCACGCGAGCAACGTCGGGCTGTGGAGCAAGAATACGGGCCGAAGACGAATGTACCGCAAGAAGGCCGACCTTGGGAGACGATTGGCCTCCGTCGCCTTCGACGGCGTCAAGCATCTGCGGCGATATCGATACAGCAAGCCTATCGCTTGTGGCGACGTCGGCGGGCACAACGAGCGCAGGACACTCCCCTTGACTCCCATGCGCTCAAGACGGCCTCAGCGTGGACCACGGCAGCCCAGCGGGTCAAGCAGTACGGCAAGGCGGTCGTGCAGGCTGTGTTCGGACGCGTCCGACGGGCACACCCACCTCCCAATCCTACCCCCCTCAAACCAGACGAGACGGTTCTCGCAACAACTCTGGGATCGAGCCCCTCGGATCTAACCTACAGCACCGATGAGTCCGAGATGGAGATCCATTGCAGCCAGTACCGGTTGCAGCAGCACCGTGAGCTGTCCTCGGAGGAGAATACGCCTAACCGCCGTTCGAAGCCTTCGAGGAGTGGGAGGAAGCGCACGACGTTGGACCAACGGGTGAAGGCCTGGAGGAAGGAGGAATCTGCACGTCTTGCTGCTTGGGAGGCCCTGAGCGTGACCCGACAACCGGTGGGCGAATCCGAGCACCTCGAGGAGGAGCTGAGTATGACCCAGCAGCTGGCGGGCGGATCGGGCAGCATACCGCCAGCGTGTAACCAACATGTTGCATCCTGCTCCAGTCTGCCCGAGGAGGAGCTGAACATGACCCAGCAGCTGGCGGGTGAACCTAACAGCCCGTGCCGGCATGCATCCAGTCCGGCCGAGCATGCAACATGCCCGCCTGAGCATGCGACCAGCTCGGTGGGGCATGCAGTGGGGCGTGCCCCGGGGCATGCGGGGCATGCGGGGCATGCGGGGCATGCAACACGGCCGACTGAGCATGCAACCAGCTCAGTGGGGCATGCAGTGGGGCATGCCCCGGGGCATACGCTGGGGCATGCGGGGCATGCAACACGGCCGACTGAGCATGCAACCAGCTCAGTGGGGCATGCAGTGGGGCATACCCCGGGGCATACGCTGGGGCATGCGGGGCATGCAACACGGCCGACTGAGCATGCAATCAGCTCAGTGGGGCATGCAGTGAGGCATGCCCCGGGGCATGCGGGGCATGCGGGGCATACGGGGCATGCGACATGCCAGCCTGTGCATGCGACCAGCTCAGTGGGGCATGCAGCGGGGCATGCAGCAGGGCATGCGGGGCATGCGGGGCAAGCAACGCGGCCAGTTGAGCATGCAACCTGTATCGCTGAGCAGGCGACGCACCCGGTCCAGTGTGCAACGCGCCCGGCCCGGCATGCATCCAATGGGTCCCAGCCGCTTGAAAGCGGGTCAGACAGCGACTCCACGCATGTCAGCGCTACCGACAGTGGCACTACCCACGTCAGCGCCACCGACGTTGGCGCCACCGACAGCGACACGACCCACGTCAGTGCCACCGACAGCGACACCACTCACGTCAGCGACACCAACAGTGACACTACCCACGTCAGCCCCACTGATAGTGATACCACTCACGTCAGTGCCTCGACCAACGCCACCATGTATGTCAGTGCTACTGAACACGGCAGTGGCGAAGAGTACGAGTGCAACGCCTTGGTGGACGAGACTGCAGCCGCCTTGAGTTCACACCCAATCGAAGATGCTCTTAAATGTAAGCGTGTTCAACTGGATGGGGGGGTGCGCTGGAAGGCGAACTCTCGAGCAGGGACACTCTTGGCACACACCCTGTCAGCGGTGCGAGACGAGGAAGGACCCCTACTCCTGGTGTTCTATGCCTACCTTCGTGGACATCGAGTGAAGGTGCTGGTGGACTCAGGCGCCTCAGACAACTTCATCTCGGCGGAATGTGCCCGTACTTGCGACTTGACAGTGCGCTCAGGGACACCAATGAAGGTCACGCTGGCAGATGGGTCTGTAAAGACCGCTGGAGAGGTGGCGTACACCAAGTTCACCGCTCACGCGGCGTCGGGAGTAAACTACTGCGAGAAGCGGATGGCTCTACGGGTCTTGCCGTTAGGAATCCAAGTAGACGTGGTGTTGGGGGGTAAGTGGCTTCGCAGTCTCTCCCCAATCACGTTGGATTATGCCGGTCACGGTTCCGTCTCCTTCAACACGCGAGCAAATGGTGGAGGACAACAACGGGTGACGCTCGTGGGTTGTAGTCCGGGGATGGGTCAGGGCAAGGCCCAGGGCGCAGGGCTGATCGATGAAGTGTTCTTGACGGCAACGCAACTGAAGCAGCACCTCATCCACGCGGAAACCAGGCGCCTGGCCGGGGATGAAGAATCGCAACCTCAGTGGCTCATGATGGCGGCGCGCGGGGACGACCATGAGGCAGGAGCCTTCGCAGCTACCGCTGCTGAAGTACCGTCATCTCACGCCACCCTGGAGAAGGAAGGGCCCCGTCAAGATACTCGAGACGCACCGGTAAGCAGCACGTGGAGGCAGCGCTTTGACGCCTTCTTTGAGAAGTATTTGGATACCCTGTGTTCAGCCTTACCGGAGGCATCCAAGTTGCGTCGCACTGAGGAGGACAAGGCCCGCATCGATCGCAAGCCGGACGCGGAGGGTGGACCACCATGTAGGCGCCCATACAAGATGACCGCTGAAGAGCTACGCCAGCTACGTGAACGTATCGAGCAGCTCATGAAGAAGGGTTACATCCGGCCGTCGTCAAGCCCGTATGCCGCCCCATGTCTGATGGTACCCAAGCCTGGTGACCCGAAGACATTACGTCTGGTCGTGGATTACCGACAATTGAACCAGCAGACGGTGCGGGACCGGTACCCACTACCGGACATCCAACTGATGTTTGACGAGATGCAAGGGGCAGCGTTCTTCTCCTCCTTTGACGCGGTGGACGGATTCTGGCAAGTGCCGATGGCCGAGGAGGACGTGGAGAAGACCGCCTTCACCACCCAGATGGGGGCCTATGAATGGTTGGTGATGCCCCAGGGCCTGCAGAACTCTCCCTCTCAATATCAACGGCGAATGCAGCGTGCACTCGGTCATCTCCCCTTTGTACGAATCTTCATCGACGATGTGGTCGTCTTCTCGCGCACGGTGGAGGAACACTACGACCACGTACGTCAGTTCTTGGACACTTGTCGAGAAAAAGGGGTATATTTGAAGGCCTCCAAGGCGCAGATGTTGAAGGAGTCACTACGGTTCCTGGGCCACACTCTCTCCGCCGAAGGATGCCAGCCGCAGCATGACAAGGTGTCCTCCATCAAGGACTGGCCGAAGCTGGAGACGGTAACCCACGTCAGACAGTTCCTTGGGCTAGCGGGGTACTACCGCCGGTTCGTACACCGGTTCTCGGAGATTGCCCAACCCTTGACCTCGCTCACCAAGACCGACGTACCGTGGCAATGGGGAGAACTCCAGCAATGGGCCTTCGACGAGTTGAAGACCGCACTCTCCTCAGCCCCTGTATTGGCATTGCCTGACATGAAGGCAGCCGCGGATGGGTCAGCGCCGTTTTTGGTACAAACGGATGCAAGTGGAGTTGCTTTGGGAGGCGTACTCATGCAGGATACGGGTGACGGTATGAGGGTGATAGCCTACGACAGTCGGCAGTTTTCCGCGGCGGAACAGAATTACCACACCGGCGAAAGGGAGCTCTGCGCGTTGCACCATTGCACCACCGTCACCTGGAGGCACTACCTGTTCTCCTCCGACTTCCGGTTACAAGGTGACCATCGCCCCCTGGAATGGCTAATGTCCCCGGGACGAGAGCTTAGCCGACGACAGGCACGGTGGTACATGGACCTGGTGGAAGTTGGTGTCCCACGAATGGAGTACGTCAAAGGAGCTCTTCTTCTGGTCCCCGATGCGCTATCTCGCCGACCTGACTACGTGACCAAGGACCCGCGAGAAGGGCTCAAGGAGGCCGGTGTCGTAGACAAGGAGACGGACCTCCCCAAGGACCCACTCTCCGTGCTGGATGCCGACGAGATCTTTGAAGACCACCCGCCAACCCCTGTACCAGGATGGGTGGCCACCATGGAATCATGGATGGATGGCGTGGAGACACTTCAGGTGGCGGAGCGGGCCCTGGAGAGCCTGCTCCAGGCTGGTAGCGCGCCCTGTCACGCAACCGGCTCGGCTAAGCATACTGCCAGCTCAGTGGGGCATGCAGCGGGGCATGCGCCGGGGCATACGGGGCATGCGAGGCATGCAACACAGCCGGCTGAGCATGCAACCAGCTCAGTGGGGCATGCAGTGGGGCATGCTCCGGGGCATGCGGGGCATGCGGGGCATGCGGGGCATGCAACACGGCCGACTGAGCATGCAGCCAGCTCAGTGGGGCATGCAGTGGGGTATGCCCCGGGGCATAAGCCGGGGCATGCGGGGCATGCGGGGCATGCGGGGCATGCAACGTGCCAGTCTGGGCATGCAACTAGCTCGCCTAAGTGTGCACCCGCTGGAGAGGAACTAATGCTGCGAGCCCCCACCGACTACTTCACTGATTTGTCCGAATCTGGAAAGCGCCGGCAGGAAGCGAACACCCCGGGAACCGATCCAGTGTTGCGCCGTAGTGCTCGGCTGCGACGAACCACTGCTACGACGACTCCTTCCACCAAGCCGAAAACCTCGACACCGCCTGCTACGGATTTCCGAGGTCCTAAGCAGCCAACTCAGCCGTCTGGTCGAGCCACCAAACAGCCAGCCGATCGGCAGGATTGGAAGGTGCGCAAGGAGGTCTTTGAGCGCCTCCAACGACAGTTCGGCAGCTTCGATGTTGACGCGTGTTGTGACCTGGGTGGACGGAACCGTCAAGTAGACGCATACTGGACTGATTGTCTGCGACAGCAGTGGAGGGGAAAGCACGTCTGGTGTAATCCCCCATACTCCAGCAGTCATATCTCCATCGAGGCAGTGCTGCGCAAGTATGTAGATGAATGGCGGCAGGACCCCGCGCATACCTCGGCAGTGTTCCTTCTACCGGACATCCAGGCTCGCATGCCTCAATGGAGGCGACTCTTCAGGATGGCTGGTATGAGGCTGGTGGAAGTGATACCTACTCATGACGAACGAGGAGTGCCCACCCAGCTGTTCGAAACTCCTGACGGTGTACTCCACGACCTTCCGTGGCCCGTGCTAGTGGTGCATGCTCCCCCTACCCGACAGCTAGCGCCAAGAGTGCGGCATCCCCGGGTGGCGCCTCCGATAGTGCGACAGGGTAAGGCTGCTAAGACCCGCGATGCTTCGAGCCTCCCCACGGAAGTTACATTCCTGGAGTCCCTAAACGATGAGTACGCACGTGCCGGTCCCCTTCAGCAGCTGCGGGATAACATCCTTGCGGCTCCGCACCATGCCACGAGGGACTTCCGCATCGTCGGGAACGTGCTGTGGCGTGTAACCGCGGGACGGTACCAGTTGGTCCTCGGCGAAGACTCTCCCTTGCGAGAGGTGGTCTTCAAGGATGCCCACGACTCCACCGCTGCAGGTCACACTGGCCGGGAGAAAACGCTGGAAAGAGTTCTACGCAGGTTCTGGTGGAAAAATGCCTCCGAAGACGTGGCAGGGTGGGTGGCCTCATGCCCTACGTGTCAAGCAGTTCGTCCCCGGGCATCCTACCCCGATGGATTGTTGAATCCGCACGCTATTCCTCAACGCAACTGGCAAGATGTAAGCGTGGACTTCGTTACAGGGTTGCCGCTCACCGCCCAGGGGAATGACGCCTTCGTCACCTTTACGTGCAAGCTGAGCAAAATGGTACACCTTATGCCCATGAACTTTGGGGACAGCTCTGCGCAGACGGTGGCCCGCATCTACTTCGACGTGGTCTGGAGGCAGCATGGAGCCCCCATGAAGATTGTATGTGACCGTGACCCCAGGTTCCAAGACTCGTTCTGGCGTGAGCTAATGAGACTTATGGGGGTGCGGGTGGCTTCTACCACTCCGTACAACCCTCGTTCAGACGGGCAGGCGGAACACACCAACAGGGTGGTCGAGGACATGTTGCGCTCGTTCGTGGGTGCCAATCCGGATGACTGGGACCTCTACATGACAAACGTGGAGTTTGCTATCAACGACTCGCGTAGTGACGTCACAGGATTCACTCCCTTTGAGCTATGCTACGGGGTATCTCCGATGTCTCAGCTGGACATGTTCCTGGAGGCTGCGACTCTCCCTGGCTCTGCGCGACGAAAAGGGGGGTGGGTACCGCCCATGAGATGGCTGTGAAGTTTTCGGCGCAGTTGCGGGACGCGCGTGGCCGCCTTGAGTTGGCTCAGCAGCGCCAGCGGGAGCAGTTCGACCGGCGCCACAAGCAGCATAGGTACGCAGTGGGGGATCTGGTATGGATCGAGGCTCGTCACCTGACGGAGAAGGTGATGGACCGTGCGCTGTGCCGGAAGCTCGGCAAGCGTTGGCACGGGCCTGTAACTGTCGTGGAGTGCTTCTACAGCGATTTGCAGGCGGAGCTGGCGGAGGCGGACCGCGGGGCACCGGTGGCTTATCGGTTGGCTCTACCACCGCATTGGCGCATTCACGACGTGTTTGCACAGCACCGCCTGAAGCCATACGTTTCCGGCATGGATGAGTTTGCATCTCGAGCACAACTGCCTGTACCTGACCCGGTAATGGTAGATGGGCAAGCGGAAGCTCACGTGGACAAAATTCTGGCGTATCGTGTACGCATGGTCAAGGGTAAGTCAGTGGAGGAATGGAAGGTACGCTGGACGGGCTACTCGGCAGCTCACGACCAGTGGCGCTCCAGAGACAAGATGGACAGAGGCGGGGAGAATCAGCAGCTCAAGGAGTTCGAGGCACGGCGGTTGGGCATGCAGGCAGACATGCTGAAGTCCGTTGAGCATGGCCGACGTCAACGTCAACAGCGACAGCCCGTTCACCTTGGTGTCACTTTATCCCAGCTAATGGAACATCAATGTGACGTCCCAGAAGTGGATTCTCCACCGGAAGACTTCTGTCTGCCGTGGGAGCGGGTGGAAATCTTGGAGAACGGAGAGCTAGTGGTGATCACCGACCTTGAAGAGCGAAAGACCCGGCCAGTGAGAATCTTGGTGTTGTTCAGCGGAACCGGATCGGTGGAAAGAGAGTTTGCAAAGTGCTTTCCGTCTGCCTCGGTGGTTACGCTCGACAACGACCCACGATGGCAACCCGACCATCTCGCATCAATGGAGGACTGGGACCCCACTCAGTACCCACCGGGATTCTTTGATGTCATCTGGGCCAGCCCTCCATGTACCCAGTACAGTCAGGCGCGCACTACGGGAGGACCTCCTGATCTGGAAGGAGCAGACAAGAGTGTGAAATGCACCCTGGATGCTATTGAGTACTTGAAGCCCAAGCACTGGTTTCTTGAAAATCCTGAAGGAAGATACCCGAATGCGCTGCGGTTGCGGTCAGTGGTTCGTGAACTGCCACAGCCTCTTTTTTGCACCTACTGTAAGTATGGGGAGCGATATCGTAAACCAACGTGTATCTGGACTAGCTCACCTCCACCAACGCCATTGCTGGAGTGCACCTCGCGGACACCTTGCGCATGTAAATGGGCCACCGGAGGGCACCCTGAAACTGCTCAGCTTGGGCCATCGTCTTCACAGCAACCAGGAGCGCGAGATGCTCACGCCGTGTACCCAGTACCGGCTCCACTGTTGCGTCATCTCTTCCACCATCTTCAGTTCGGGGAGTTTGATACCTGACGACACCGGGAGCGGCATCGGGAGATAGGCCGCTCTTGAGGGGGGAGGAGTTGTACCGGGAGGCACAGCTCAGGGCTATGGGCGTATGCCCCATGGGTATGCCCCGAGGCGTATGCCCCATGGGTATGCCCCGAGGCGTATGCCCCATGGGTATGCCCCGAGGCGTATGCCCCATGGGTATGCCCCGAGGCGCATGCCCCATGGGTATGCCCCGAGGCGTATGCCCCATGGGTATGCCCCGAGGCGTATGCCCCATGGGTATGCCCCGAGGCGTATGCCCCTTGGGTATGCCCCGAGGCGTATGCCCCATGGGTATGCCCCGAGGCGTATGCCCCATGGGTATGCCCCGAGGCGTATGCCCCATGGGTATGCCCCGAGGCGTATGCCCCATGGGTATGCCCCGAGGCGTATGCCCCATGGGTATGCCCCGAGGCGTATGCCCCATGGGTATGCCCCGAGGCGTATGCCCCATGGGTATGCCCCGAGGCGTATGCCCCATGGGTATGCCCCGAGGCGTATGCCCCATGGGTATGCCCCGAGGCGTATGCCCCATGGGTATGCCCCGCGGCGTATGCCCCATGGGTATGCCCCGAGCATGCCCCACTCGCGAATAATGGGGAATTATCGGATATTCACATAAGTGAGCGAGTGGGGAAAATAATCGATGACAAAGCAGATTTCAGGAGAAGATCTGTAATGAAATGATTCATGGTAGATTCCAGGAGAAGATCTGCAATGGCAATACAAGTATCATGATCTGCCTGATGATTGGTGGAGAAGTAACAGAATCAGGCATGGGCTGCTGGTAATTGGCCGATGACAGATGTCAATCTAGGAATCCTGCTAGTGAGTTAAAGAGCAACATGATGAAAGGGGAAGCTTGGGAAAAGTGAACCTCAGTTAGTGTTGATCAAGAGAAATTAAGGACAAGTTGTACATGTTAGTGTTAGGCTGTATGCCAGGACTGAACATAAGGATATAGATGTTATAGGTTTGCGACCATACATTATATCGAAAAGTGATTGTAATACTAGGCTGTATAGGATCGACGCCTAGTGGAGATCGCATATTTGTGATCGACAGCGCCTAGACCTCTGACCTTTATAATCTTCACCCAAACCAAATTACCTTACTCACCTTACTTACCTTACTTAATCAGCAGTTGCCTTACTACCTCTGACCTTTACAATCTTCACCCAAACCAAATTACCTTACTACCTCTGACCTTTATAATCTTCACCCAAACCAAATTTTCATCTCCGTTCGCTGTACGTGTTATGAATTTAGATATGGGTCATCTGAATGACCATCTCCGTTCGCCTTTTTCTTTATTTGCTATGTATGAGGAAAGCGAACGGAGATGGTCATTCAGTAGCAGCGGCAGCAGCAGCAGCAAAGCTCGAATCCCAACGGGCGATACAGTCGAATGTTCCATCTCACTATCGCCAGACGCTAACGATGACAGTGCCACAACAGTCGCGTGTATGTACCACGACGCCACCCACGCGTTATGGCATGGCATGCTGGGAAGCAAAAAGCGAAGCACTGTCGCGCACATGATTCTGCGGTCATAAGATGTAATGGCGATATCCATGTTAGCATCGCATGGTAAGTAATCGTGCTGTCCAAAAAGATCGACGCCTAGTGGAGATCGCATATTTGTGATCGACAGCGCCTAGAATAAACTAAACTTGGCCTATGCCACGTCAATCAGCAGCAGCAGCAGCAGCAGCAAAGCTGAAATCGCAACGGGCGTCTCAGACGACTTTCGATCTCACGATCGCCAGACGCTAACGATGGCAGTGCCGCTGCATTCGCGTGCATTTGCCGCGACGCTACCCACGCGTTATGGCATCGCATGTCGAGACGCACATATTAAGCACTGTCGCACACATGATCCTAACGCTCCGGGGAGGACTTAAGATGCCAGATCATATTTGATACTCAGCATTATTCGACGGTTCCACTCGCTGCACGCACAGCTCAACAGCGGAGCGCTGATTTTTGAACGTGGCTTTTTATGTGTACAATGCCCACATAGGTTGCATGCTGTTATTTTGTGTGTTTCGTTTTTGGGACGCGTTGCGCGCATGAGCATGGATGCGCGCGCGCATGCTTGTTTTCGATATTCGTCGTTTTGGTCACGACGTGCGCATAATCAGTCGTTGCTTTGATCGCATGTGTCCTCATTCAGTATGTAAGAACTGCATGCATGCGATTGTGCGCGCCACATAAGTGCATGCTGCGCATCGGCATGTACCCGCGCGCGTGTGCGTTGACTGTGAGCATGCTCTCGCAGTGGCAACGATAATGTATTTCCGTTGCCAACACGTTTGCGGCATTGTAGCGCGCGTACGAAGAGCGGCAGCCAATTTATCATGCAAGTTGCTGTAATAGAAAGGTGTGTGTGTGTGTGTTTGGTACAGGGTCATGATGGCGGAGGTCGATGAGACGTCATTCGTGCTTCGATTTACAATGCTGCGACCGATCGAAGTAGCGCGAGGTTTGATGCACGTTCATGGCGGTGGAATGCACTTTTATGTATATATGATATAAGAAGCGCTTGCCCATTAATATCGCCACAGGTGAAGGCAGCCAACCATGCATAGGCTCGCGCCAGCCGCGAGTGGGAATTGCAAATGTCACTCAGTCGAATGATGAATTATAACGAGCAAGTAGTGTATGCATGTAGCCGCAATAAGGTATCATTCCGATGGTTACATGTTGGATATTCACACGCATGCATTATCAACACCCACCATTCACACAGGAATGCACTGAGGGCACATCAATATATGTGCCAAATCATGGAAGCAAAGTAGCTCTGCTTCTCTCTCACACACAAACACACACACACACATCACATACTCAACACTAAGCACTAAGTTACACACCACGGAGAGCATCATATATATCACGCCCTGCACATGCACGTTGATGCGTTTATCGGATGATGAAGGAGGACGATGTCCACGAGACTCGCACAAGTTCTTGGTCTGGGTTCGATCCCCGGCGTCCTGCATCAGTAAATATTGCTTTATTCGCACGTTTTCCGGCTGGATACACAATTACGCATGCACAATCATATAATAATCCGCATACACAGCCAATCATTTGCGTCTTAGCATAATGTGATATTTTTTATTCGCAAGGGTAATTGTTAAAGATTGCATTCGATATACGCATCAGCCTATTTGCGCACAGTTTGTGCAGCGTGCAGTCATAATGAGATTTTCACATTGTCAAAATTTAAAGTACTAATATGATGATCATAGTAGTATGCCATGCGTGCTAGATGCCAACTGCCGCAGTGCTACAAACGTGCCCCCCTTTGCTATTCGTCCTAAAACACAAATGCCAGCTCAAGATGGGCACAATAATTCTATGCATGTGTATCTAAGGGGTATCAATGGACATCAGATTATGCAGTGCTCGCCTCAAGCACCGCCTCAGTCATTGTCTCGGCTTGTGCTCGAAATTATTGATGAATATCAGCGAGTGCGTTGTGAGTGCATACACCGGTTGATGCACACACACACACGCACTAAGCACACACGCACGCGCGTGCGACACACACATACACACACATACACACACATAATAAAGTGAACGAGCTAATGTGCATGCCAATCAAAGCTAGACGTGTATATATATATATGGGGACTTCAATGCAGCCGATTTCCCTCTCGAATTTCATGGTGTGCGGAGCACCAACGTGTGATATTTTCATAATATACTTGCAGT
Source organism: Cymbomonas tetramitiformis (assembly GCA_001247695.2). Taxonomy (NCBI): domain Eukaryota; kingdom Viridiplantae; phylum Chlorophyta; class Pyramimonadophyceae; order Pyramimonadales; family Pyramimonadaceae; genus Cymbomonas; species Cymbomonas tetramitiformis. The sequence goes on along the minus strand of LGRX02025879.1, from coordinate 119,187 downwards.
GTAACACTGGTTGAGCTTCCAACGTGGTTGCACACTTTCTTTTTTGGCTAGGATATGTGGGTGCGGTATATAGTCATGCCCTGATCTATTCCCACAAGCATGTTTCTCACATCCGCTGGATTGATGGTGGGTATGCTTTTGTCAGCGGGCAACGTGTGCATGCTACATGCAACATGCATATCGATTGTTAAAGTGGCAAGAATGTGTGTGTACGCGTGCGCTTGCAGTCGCGAGTGTGTGTGTGTGTATGATTTGTGTTTGGATGCGTGTGCAAGTATGTAATTATGCGCGTGCATGAGTGCGGCTTTTCCTTGGACCGACTCCTTTGGCACACCGTAGCCGCAGAAGATCAATTGCACTATGTACCCACACCGGGGACCAAAGCATTCAGCCATAATTGTGTGTGTGTGTGTGTGAAAGAGAGTGAGCATGTGTATCACATGTATGCAAAATGTGCATGTGCACCACCAACTCATGTATAGTGAGCCTCCATTATTTTTCACATGATGTTCGCCCCCACCTAAGCAATTGCCACAAGCCGACGGACATCGCCATACATGTGTAGCAGAAAAGTGACTCTGCTACGAGGGTCATATATTGCTTGCTCAGACTTCAGCTAACACTCCAAGAGGTTGTTGGCATCAACATTATCCACATCAACATGTATAACGCTCCATCTATTCTTCATGATTTGTTGTAGACATGTCTCATCAATTAGGCAATCTTAGTACTGATTCGCTATGCAGTTAGCGCTAATTGCGCGCAGCGCGCAATGTTGATGTATTGATCGGTGCGTGGGCATTTACATTCTACACATTCAACATATTGTTTTCGATGCCATGCATGTGCAAATGCTAAATAGTATGTAAGATATGTATGCAGAGTGTTTGCTTATTCGACTACACGCGTATCTACACTACATTTGCCAAGCGTAAGCGACGTGCGAAAGCTGAGAAAACGTTCGTACTAGAAAATAAGTAATCATAGTAAATATTTATGTCCCTGATAATCATATTGGATAGCCAAACTTTGCTCCACCATTCAATATTTGCAACTAGCTTACATTACATGTACGCCGCCACCATATATCATATCTAGCTGTATAACACATTTAATATCTCACATCCCAAATCATATCGCCGTACATACATAACAACCGCCCAACCGATAACTAATGAATACCTGAACGATAGGGATATCTCATCATCCATACACCGCCACCAAGCGCGACCAACACGCGAACGCTAGGGAAAAGTTTGCACTAGAAAGTAACGTATCATTATAGTAACTAGCTATGTCGCCTTGGTAATCATATTGGACATCCAAACCTTGCTCCACCATCCTCTATTTGTAACTAGCGTATACTACATGTACGCCGCCGACATAATATATCATATCTAACCATATAACACATATAATGTCTCACATTGCAAATCATACCGCCGTGCATAACAACCGCCCAACCAATAACGAATGAACAATATATTGAACCGATTGAATTGTCGGGTGGCCTAGTGGCTGTATATCGGTTGTGGTTCGGATCTCATTGTGGTCGGATATATCAACATCCGACCACAATGAACATATCTACCGGTTGGATTTGCGAAATGGTGATTTTTTAAGCATCAAACAACAAAAACCATCGATTACGAACGATTTTTCGCTAGTCACCACATACAAAAATGCGGTTGTTTTTTTGTATGCGGAAAACCGAAATTAACAATGTGGTTAGATGTTGATATCTACTGGTTGAATTTGCGAAATGATGTTTTGTTTTGCAACAAATAACAACAAACATCGATTCCGAACCGTTTTTCGCTAGTAATCGCATACAACGACCATTATTTCGCAAATTCAACCGTTAGATATGTTTATTGTGGTCGGATGTTGATATCTAACGGTTGAGTTCGCGAAATACTGTTTTTTGGCAACAAATAACAACAAACATTAGGACCCGTACCCCCTTATACATGTGTCTACACCCAATGGCACATTAAAGTGCAGTGTCTACACCCAATCTAGACCAAAATGAAGTGCCTACACCCAATCTAGATTGAAATGAAGTGCCTACACCCAATCTAGATTAAAATGAAGTGCCTACACCCAATCTAGATTAAGAATAAAGTGCCTACACCCAATATAGATTAAATGAAGTGCCTACACCCAACCTATCTAGATTAAAATGAAGTGCCTACACCCAATCTGGATTATAATGAAATGTCTACACCCAATCTAGACTTATCCCTATATTGTATATTGCATATTGTATATTGTATATTGTATATCGTATATTGTATATTTTATATTGTATATTGTATTTTGTATATTGTATAGTAATGCTCATAAATTAAGGGGCACTTTTTGGCAATTTCGAACTCACTTTTCGAAAATGCACCCCCTACCCACACGGATCTTGCTTACATGCGGCTGCCACGAAATCAGAACATACGGGAAGTATACTAATGACGACTATAAGGTCAAATCGCACAAGGGGGGGTCGAGTCATGCCTGACCAAGCCTGCCACGCCGACCACGCGTCAAGCACAAATGTTCATTTTGAAGGGGTTGTGCCGAGGGGGCTGAATGCCGGTGTTTTTTATCACCAAGGTACCCCAAGGCAGCATTTGGAATTGAAATAAAATTGGGGACATATAATGGTCAGTCGATAGGCATCGATGACCCCCCAGAAACCCCCCTATTCTGACCTCCACAACATTTCCCCAATTTCGACGCATATTGGGCAAAATTAATTCCGATTTTTCAGAATAAAAATAAGGCGGTTTTGGAAAAATTCGGGAGTCACCATGCTAGAATCTCCGTAGTAAACTACGGGAATTGATTGTCGATTTCCACCCCAATAAACGCATATTTAGACCCCTTAGACACCCCCTGTCAAGGCATTCGATAGCTCAAATTGTAGTTAATGATGCCAAGAAGAACTTGGTTGCAAGCACGAACACGCATGCCTTGATATGTATCTTACAAAGTGACGGTGTGGCCAACCATATCGTGGAAACTCCAAATGCCATTCTAGCATAGGAGTTAACGCGCGACTTTCGGGCGCCCCACTTCATCAACTCAGGGTCCATGAGGTATGCAAAAGGAGAACTGGTCACTGGGCCGGTCTGGTCACAGGTGACACCGCGATAGTGTCACTAGTCTACTTGACTACTTGAGCTGCTTGAGACCTTGAGCCCTTGAGAATCCCTGCCCGCTGGAGGTCTAACCTTATTGAAATCGGCTACAACCATGTCTTATGGGAGCAGCCGAGCCACCTCGCGCACTGCCACACCTTCTATGGAACCGAGGTGACATGCGCACATGCGCAAGCGACAGGTTCGGGCGGTCTTGGCGACACCACGCCCGCTTTTCGTTGCCCCTTAATTTACGGGCATTACTATGGGATCTTGGTCTGCGGAGTAGGGTTTATTTCGAGGGAAATAAGACATTACAGGATAGCATTGGGGTATATAATGACCACGTCGGTTGATATAGGGGTATTTCAAGGTCGGGGAATCCATTTTTATGTCGCTCCGTTTGATCACATGAGCACCGCAACTCTTGATATTGGGCTGCAAAGTTGGGATTTCGTGCAGCTTTTGCTTATTTTGTGTGTGCGTCGGCAGGTTCAAGGGCATTATTATTTCAATCGAAACATGGTTACATTGCATTAAAATTGTGTCGATATACTTATTTGACAATATGACAATGTTTAATCGCATTGGGGAACGATTTGGCTACGGGTGTTGCAAGCTTTCTACACTGCTACACCACTAGGCTAAAATTGCCACATTTTTCACTTTCGGTAGTTATGCTAAGATCCGTCTACTATCTTCCTGGATAACTTTTCTCATCCTGCGGTGCATGCCTCCCACAAGCGTCTTCATGGTGGTGATTGGGTCCCCAGTTTCTGGGTGCCAAGCCCACTAGGTTGACCTACAGCACCATCACTGACGCCTCCGGTACTCTGGTAACAGTCCACCCTCTGGTCACGAAGGCGCGCTTCACCTTGAATTGTCGGGCGATGGCGGATATATTGGGCGCTTTGTCAGCCTCCTTTATCGCCTCCCACCTCAGAACACACTCCCACCGCTGCTTGTGTCGTGGAGTGGTGGATGGAGGAGGTGTTGGAGGCGAAACTTGAGGCAGAGGAGTGGAAGACACAGTCGGGACCACCTGCAAAAGCATACCCCCAAATCGTGCAATTTCACACCCTATCCCCTTGGACAAAACTCACTAGATTTCGGCTATCTACATGATCCGAGGTAGGCATACTGTCAGGGATATGACCGATGACATATGTGTCATATATGTCATACGTGTCATACGTGTCATACATGTCATGTCATGTTATGTCATGTCATGTCATATGTTATAATGACACAATCGTCGAGTATCGTCAGTACGGTCGATTATGACATGTACAGTCATAATATCTGTCATCCACTCACCATGAGTGCCATCTGTCATCGAGAGGCCGAGTACAGCATCTCGATGATGAAGCAAGACAAGTTCTTGAAGAACAAACTGTTCTGAGAGGACGCGTCTTCGCTTCAAGCATGAATTGAACACCATGCGGGTATCAACAGGCTAATTCGATCAGCCGATACTGTTAGTTCACCCAATGTTCTCGGGTTCACAACCCGATGGTGGTAACGCCTATGAGGTGTGAGGACATTGAGGTATATGAGGAGCATTGAGCTCAAGCAGAGGATTCTGGACACCAGAGACTGCACTCATATCCACCAAATACTTGTTGCGAGTTGCTACAGTTCAATAGCAGCCGCAAAGTCTGAAAGGTTGAATATCAACCTTGACAGTGGCCATTCTCCGTCCACGCGACGAACGAGGACACATAAGTGTGTGCAGCAGTAGATATATTGTATATTGTATATTGTGTGTGTGACAGGTTCGCGCATACATATCGGCGACAGCGATCGCACATATACGATCATCTACAAGCGAATAATAGCATTCGCTGCAATATCATCAGCAAACGGAGTGCGCGAGGAATCATCATCGCGAACGCATTCGCAGCTGATAGCATTCGCAGTAAAATCGTCAGCAAATAATCAGCGACAAGGTGTGCGCACTGCGTACGGATCGCACATACATACATGCTGTCAACATTTCGCAGGGTTGGTACGATATGCGACATATGGACGCGCGAATGAAAAATCATCATCAGTATGTATGATTCGTACGCGCGATGGCATTCGTACCATGCGACACATACCGGCGATAGCGATGTTCGCTACTATCCGCAGCGACATACACCGGCGACAGCGATGTTCGCTATCCGCACAAATCGTTCAGTGCAGCGCACGCACATGATAATTTCATTATCTGCAGATGATTTACAAAAATCGCTCATCGACGCGCATATACGATGATTTAGCTCGTCAGGAGATGCGCACCTGCTATGATTTCATCATGCGCAGGGGACGCGCGATGAGGGCGCATGATTCGTAATACATCAACATGCAGCGCGCCATTCAAAATCTGTGACGCGCGCACATAGCATGCAGAAATGATGTTTGTTCGAATACTGGCAAATGTACATACAATGTTTGCAGTCGGACGCACAATATAACATCAGATTAACATTGATGCTGTCCAGTCATATGTATATTGTACCATGCAGCATACAACATGCAGTATACACCATGCAGCACAATTCCACCATGTTATACTGCGACATATGCACCATTCACACTGTTATAATTATCAGTTTGGTCATAAATGGTTGACATATATGCACACATATATACATCCAACTTGATCACGATAACAGTTGGCATACATAGGCATATATTAACAGTGTATCATGGAAGTATTGCAAGATTAAAAAGTAAGGACTTATCTTGAAATCACCATATAGTACTGTCGATCGACTTGGTGACTGTCTGTCCGCGCCTAACCGACCATAGGTTTGCACCCTATGGAACCGGGGGTTGATCAAGCAATACAACTATGTTACACTGTAGATATGCACATCTTACATACATACCAGATGTTGCATCAATATATCACATAGCATACCTGCTGTGCAAGTGTAGGCTATAAATGAACCCACTTGGTATAAGGTGCCAATCTTGATCATAAAGACAGTAATTAGCTCAGTATTTCCTGACGTAGGATTTGGGATGGAATACTGTTCTACTGTTGATCAAAGAAAGGAATACTCACCGGAGCCATTTGTGAAATATATCAATCAACTCGTCATTCATCATGATGAGATATGCAGGATTACAACTTACTAACCAAATTGATATATATATCATATTAGCTACATGCTGTCCAGTGGTATACAGATCATCTTATATGATAAATCAATTTGCTTAAATGTACTAAATCAGCAAGTACCTGCATAATGCACAATCACTGACACTATGTTGACATTCACTGATTCATTAAGTGAAATGATCAACTATAATATCAACCATGTGTATGATAATGTAGATACCATCCAACAAACACATGTGCGTGTTGGATGTCAGTGATGGCGATAGTTATGGTAAATAGGATAAAACCACATGCTATAGGGCTGGATGGAGAATATCTCCAGACCCGAAGGCATTATACAGTGTTCATAATGCAGCTGGTAACTGCTGAACACTGTCCATACCTTTACTATCGCTGGAGCAACACCAACTTCTACATTGCATTCTGATAAATGATACAGTTCTGATCAGTTCAAATGCATGTAACTCTCTCAGATCAGTAATCATATTGACAACTGATAGTGTCAAGGTTGATATTCAACCTTTCAGACTATGCGGCTGCTATTGAACTGTAGCAACTCGCAACAAGTATTTGGTGGATATGAGTGCAGTCTCTGGTGTCCAGAATCCTCTGCTTGAGCTCAATGCTCCTCATATACCTCAATGTCCTCACACCTCATAGGCGTTACCACCATCGGGTTGTGAACCCGAGAACATTGGGTGAACTAACAGTATCGGCTGATCGAATTAGCCTGTTGATACCCGCATGGTGTTCAATTCATGCTTGAAGCGAAGACGCGTCCTCTCAGAACAGTTTGTTCTTCAAGAACTTGTCTTGCTTCATCATCGAGATGCAGTACTCGGCCTCTCGATGACAGATGTCACTCATGGTGAGTGGATGACAGATATTATGACTGTACATGTCATAGTCGACCGTACTGACAATACTCGACGACTGTATGTCATTATAACATATGACATGACATGACATGGTATGACATGTATGACAGGTATGACACGCATGACATGCATGACAGGTATGACATGTATGACATGTATGACACATATGTCATCGGTCATATCCCTGACAGATCTCCCCTCTTAAAAGAGTTGTGACCTCACAATATAGGGGGCATACCTTTGTATATGTCTTTGATGTCTTTGTTGTTGAGCTGGTACCAGTCTTCTTACACCGATGAGGCGTCCCTCAAGGTGTTTTTAGGATATTGGGGGGAACTGAGTCCACTTTAAACCCTCACCTTAGGCATTTAGCCTTACAGTTCTTAGGATGTAGCCCCCATGAATTGCGTATCGTATTTCAGAGTGACGTTTCAAGGTATCTTCCGAGGTTTACGTTACGGATAGATATAGCGCTGCCGTTCGTATCGTATTTCAGAGTGACGTTTTTACGGCTTTATATAATGCATCCACCTCTTCCTCCCTTCAGAGAGCTTACTCCCCCGAAGTTCACAGGAATACTATGGAGAGCCACTTCCAAATATTCGAAATTTCGGCTTGTTTTTAATGCAAACGGAGTGGGCCCTGCTTAACGAGATATTGGAGGGTCTCTATGAGTCCACTTTAAATCCTTCACCCGATCTGCCCCAGTGCTCCTTTTATTTTTCGGTCCGGTACGCGCGCTTTGACGAACATTTCATAGAGTGGATTCGACAACGTACTAATGTGAAATTCGTTTTAGTTATGTGTGTCAAGCATAACTCAGGATCACAACTCCGTCCACCTCAGTATCCGGTAGCTGCGGATTACTGGCCATAAGATCCGAATGACAAACCACGGTCTGGCAAAGGTAGCATAGCAGTTTTTATTTATCCACAGATATGGTACCCGCATGTATGCGTATTTGTGCAAGGGTATGATTTTGTACAAGGCTCACTACACCTTAGCAAGGAAGGATCAATTTCCTGCTTCTTATGCAACATTGATAAGGACGCTCACGCGAGCCTTAAGAAATATATGATATAATAAGATAGTGCAGTGTTATTGAACAGTAACACGCGCACAACTTATGAGCGGGTTGTGAGTTGCAGTCTCCGTAGAAGATCTGCTGAAGCACAACGCTTCCTCACTTTTATACCTACGTCACCCATCATCTTAGATGGTACCGCCATTGGGTTGTGAACCCGAGACGTAGGTTGAACGACCAGCATGGTAATAACGACTAGTTCGTTCATGCTGCACATGCGAGTTCCGCGCATGCTGAAAGCTAAAGATGGTTCTTGGTTTGTTTCCAAGATGTATCTTTGCTTTGCCATCTTCGAGTTCGACATACGAACTCTCGATGACAGGGATGCCTGATGATATGACATAATCATCTGGCGACATGTACAGTCATCGTCGACCGTACTGACGACTGTCATAAATGTATGACGCGACTCGACCTGTACAGTCATGATCGACCATACTGTCGACTGTCATAATAATATATGACATGACATGACATGACATGGTATGGTATGACAGGTATGACACGTATGACATGTATGACACATATGTCATCGGTCATAACCCTGACAGATCTCCCCTCTTAAGAGAGTTGTGACCTCACAACGGGCATACCTTGTATATGTCTTTGATGTCTTTGTTGTTGTCGCTTCTTGCTGGTACCAGTCTTCTTACACCGATTTGAGGCGTCCCTCATGGTGTTTTTAGGTTATTGGGGGGAACTGAGTCCACTTTAGTCCCTCACCTTAGGCATTTAGCCATACAGTCCTTAGGATGCAGCCCACCTTTCCGGAAATCGTATCGTTGAGTGACGTTCCAAGGTTCAATGAAGAGCGTTTTCGCGATACAATCCTACGCTGGATTACTGATTGATCCACACGTTATCATGTATGTGCTAGACGATTCAAAGCATCCGAAGTCTACGTTACGGATTATTTGCGCTAGCCGTCGTCGCCTTTGCGCGATCGATGATCCCACGATTATAACGAATTATATTCGAACGATTCTCGGCCTGATATAGTGCACCCAACTCTTCCTCCCCTCCTTAAGCTACTTTGGAGGATCCTAGGCGGTGATGGGGAGCCCGATTTCGATAATAAACGAACAAAGGGGCTTGTTTTAATGCAAACGGAGCGGCCCTGCTTAACGGAATTGGACTTATAATCCTTAACCGGTCTGCTCAACTCCTCAATATTTTGTCCAGTACGCACGCTTTGACGAACATCTATCGCGATGAGTGAGAATGAATTCGCCACGTACTAATGTGAAATTTATTTAGTCATGTTTGTCAAGCACAACTTAGGATCACAACTCCTTCTACCTCAGTCATTATCTCCGGTAGCTTCGGATGACTGGCCAAGAATCCGATGACAAACCACGGTTTTGGCAAAGGTAGCATTTAGCAGTTTTTTATTTATCCACAGATATGATATCTCGCATGTGTGCGTATCTGTGCAAGGGTATGATTTTGAACAAGGCTCACTACACCTTTAGCAAGGAAGGATCAATTCCCGCTCCTGTCATATCAATTTGATGCAGGGTAAAAAATGTTAGGGATATAACCCTGCAGTTCTCGGGTTGCAGCCCATTGCACCGAAGGTGCATTGTCTTTGGGATGCAGCCCTGCAGTTCTTGGGATGCAGCCCTGCAGTTCTTGGGATGCAGCCCTGATATATATATGTGACCAATGGACGAAAACCTCTTGGGTACATGTTTCCACGGTCAGATTATTATTTGGTCGGCAATTATTGGCAAAAGTCATCGGCTATCAGCTTTTGACTTAGAAGCCACAATGTTATAGAAGCTGCGACCTATTGTAACCATATGCGGCAGTTATGCCTTCAGCATACGTAGACAATATGATTATATGGAACTTATAATCCCACTTAAGTTGCATCATGATAAATTTATCCAGGTGTTAACAAGTGTTCAGGATTTGATAAGGGGTTGACGCCCCACAAGCCAAAGGTCACTGTCTCATAAGGCTCGCCTCAAGTGTGCGGCTTTGAGGATTAGCGTCCTGGCGAGGCACTGTCATGATGCTTCCTAGTTCATAATGGAGCTGGAAATGAAAATGCTCTAGATATCCGAAGACAGGAAGGCTTTTGATTGGCCAGTGTTACTGTCAAGATGCTTAACCTTGATGGAATGGCATTCGGATACAAACTGTGCAACCATGCATGTGACTTATGCATTGGTGTATGACTTTGATGAATTGTCTCTTGTCATGAACCTGGAAGGAATGACGGGCAAATAGCTAGAGTGGCGGATTTACTCACTCGGCTTTCTGTTTATGGAATTCGATGCCTGATGGCACAACTGGCAATCCTTTGCTCAGATGCTTTCCTTAAGACAATGGCAACAACTTGTGTGCCAGCTTCTCTAGATTTGGGGAGAAACCATGGATCAACAATTCATCAATCAAAACACATGTATCAAGGTTGATTCATCGAATCCTTCAACTCTTGAATTTCGACAATCAGTATCTCAGGCTGTTGACGTCAAAGTGATGGTCGTAAGCTTACAATATAGCTTATTCACATTTGAAAAACCATCGGTCTCCTATGTCAGTGCCCTTCATATAATATGATAGAGCCGGAGAAATATGCATCTATGATTTCTTCATAATGAGATTCATGTGCCAGTAAGTCAAATAAGACTTCATTTGATGTCTTCAGTCGGCATGATGTACCGTGTCATCAACTTTATGGCTGCTATATACGAATGCTGGAACTTTTGATAAGATTTTTAATCTTCCAAGCAAAATTACAATGATGTAAATCAATATGTGACAAGCAGCTGTATGAAGAATGAATGAATCTATACTCCTTCCTCCCCCTTTTAAAAAGAGGTGCATCAAACCAATCAGATGGTGATGGAGAATGCTATTCAATCATTATGTCATGTGAAAATGGTCTCAGTAATCAGACTGAGATTACTTATCAAATGCTTTCGAGGTAACAATGTCAATATGAACACCGATGTCTCTACGTCATACCGGCAATATGCCTGACGTTTTTGAATGTGGCAAATGCCAGATGATGTCAAATGTCCAATGTCAATATGCAGTTTTTGGGTTGCAGCCCACATACTTTGTCAGTTTAGGGTCACTATAGTGTGCCCAACTTAGACAATGGTGTGCCCAACTTAGACAATGGTGTGCCCAACTTAGACAAAGCTTCTGGATAATGATTGTCATAATGAAAAACAAAATCAGTGATGGTACCGAAGTTAACTTTGGTATCGAAGCTAATGGAGAGTCAATCAAGAAGTGTCCGTAATGACAACAACTTACTACGAGTTGTATTTTCGTAGTTGATGGATGGCTGACATGTCATTTCATTATGAATAGAACATGGCATTGCCTAGTGATATGTGTATATTCTTCAGCACATGATCACTTATCTCAATGGTGCCCATTTTATTTTTGGGCAAACACTATTCAGAGACTTGTTATGATAAAGAAATATGAATGATGAATGTGTCATTTCAATCCGATAGAATTGTGACTAGTTGATGACTATAACATTTCTGTCACTTTCCAGAATGAGGATGAACTGCGTTTGGAAACCAGCTGCAGATTGCGGGTTCGAGTTCCGCCATGGCTTTTCCCAAGACTTCGTGGCCTAATGGCAGAGGCAACAAATTTCTAAACATTCCCGAATGAGCTTTCAAAGAGTCTTTATTCCTCAATGAAGCATGCTTGTCTTATGTGCCAAAATGTTATGAAATTACAAATATGGTGTCAATCTATGTGTGGATGGTTTATACCATTGTATGCTATTCCACAAATAAATAGTGATGTCAGAATAAAACTTTGGACAATTGCAACTTAGTACAAACCTGAGTGCATTCAAGTCCATTTGTATGCTTAGAATCTGAATCTAATGTGCTTTCTATATGCACAGGATAGAACATTTTTTTTATGCGATTCTGGATTCAGGAACTAGAGTCAATGTAAAAGTCTTTTCCTATTTCAGACGATGAAACCCTTATTCCCTTAGGTGCAATACCTTATTGTAAGGAATAGTCATTTTCAATACAAGTTTCGATTTTCTCAAATCTGTCACTTTTATGATGATCAGATTGGTCAACTTTTCAGCATAACCACTTCCCCTCGCTGAAGGAGATGACTCCCATCATAGGGCGGTATATAAGCTGTTTTCATATGACACATGAAAAACATGAATAACTCTTGGAGAATTTCGAGATAAACATCCTGGATTGGCTGTGCTTGATTGCTCTATGCCCAAGAATGACCGAAGAGATTTCTTGCCATCTTTTAGTCATATGGCGTAGAGGCTGCTTAACAACGGTTGGGTCATAAGCTGGATACCTATGTTAGCTATGTTGGAGGCTGAATAGCCATGATTGCACAGATTCTGTCTTTCATGATGAATAGACCTCTGAAAAATGGTATCTGACAAATTAATACTTTTGACAACAACTCAACCTTTTGGTATGATGAAGAGTTGATGATCTTTGCTGCACTACAATTGTTTAATGTGCACTAATGAAATGCCTCGTGATATATAATCTCACAGAATAGGCATTGCTCAATGGCGATATGATCAGATATGTAATGATCAATGAAGACAAGATGATTGGTATGGCTCATTCAGTAGGCATAATTACCTCAAAGAGATGCCAACACACGGATACATATCAAGACATAAGGGCAATAGGCTTATTGTATAGCCTTCAAGGCAGCTAGCATTTATGCTGCATTGGTCAGCTCAGTGGCTTTGACCTTTCTAGGTGTTGTACTCAGGCCGTGGCCTGCATATTGCATTGAGTAATCTTGACACCTTTAATGATCCAATAAGATGATATGTATGAAGTATCAAGAATGGTTGCCCTTTTCAATGATCATCGGTGGCAGAGGCTATAGTGCTTGCACCGTATTAGTATACAATTCTAGTCTGGATACATGCTAGACCAGATGTATACAATGTCTAGATCTTCAAAATCAAGCTCATATGAATGTCATGGCTGATATATGTATCAACTTTCATGGAGTTCTGCATGGTTTGACTGTATATAGTCAGGCTTACCAAAACAAAAACAATGATGCAACTTACTTGTTTTATTATTTGTCTTTATTATTTATTATTTATTATTTATTTGGTTTTTAGTTGTATTTCTAGCTTATCATCTTCCCCCCTCAAGGAAATGTATTGCTAGGCGGTTGTCAAGCGCCGTTCAAATACAACAGAGGTCCGACCTCTATGTGATGACGTGATAGCTTACTATGAAGCTGGATAGCAGTTCTCGGGTTGCAGCCCATTGCACCAAAGGTGCATCGCAGTCTTTGGGATGCAGCCCGAATTCACGTCATCAGCGTGGGTCATATAGTGCCCATGCATGTGTTGTATAAAATACAACACTACCCTCCAGCAGCGAAGTGGTTTGCTATTACCATCATCGTATGCTGTGGGATGTCAATATATGATCAGAGAGCATGGATATATATATATATGTACCATGTTTGTCAATATCGGAGAGACTATGTCTTCTTTAAAATCCTCATGACTATATGTATAATGGTGCTATACTGATGTCAACACCTTTACTCTGAGTAATTTATTGATTTCAAATGTGATGTCGTGGCAAAAAATATGTCCACGTCATTGGCACGAGTCATGTTGTGTCCATGCATACACGATCTTAGCGCAGGTCACAATACAGTGCCCGAGCATACGCGATTTTAGCGTAGGTCACATTGTGCCTCTGTTTATTACATATGAGAATATATGTTACTCATCTTTGTGAGTCTAGACAGCATTGTGCTGATTGCAATGCTTTCTCTGGTGACTTATATATCACAGATTATACCAATGTGGTGATCAGTCCAGTGCAATACTTTGTCACCGGAATGTACAGGGATTGTGAATGATTGCAATCCAGCCGGAGGAATAATCCCAACAGCTTATTCTGTACTAATGAATTCATCGGAGTTATACTCATTTCGACGATTCAAAAACCCATGTCATTGTAGTGATGGCAACTCATATGAATATATAGGGTTTTTATCAGAATGCTTTTATGTGATGTCAACATATTATGAACAATTCACTTGCATCTCAGGACAAAGGAGTTACGCTTGGAAGGTCTTGCATGGTGGTCACCAACAGTTATCAGCTGTTATTCGTGTGCCAAATTCTGCCTTCTGCACTGGGACTACATCAACCAGTCTTACAGCGATGCACTTGTCCTTCCCACTCTTATGTACGGCTATAGTGCCAAAGTGTATCAGGTGGGATATATATATATATATACATTATATAACTATCATCTTCTGATTCAGGAAATGCAATTAAGCATGGTATCAGGTTATATGTAATGTATATAGTTCAGCATTTCAAACTTACTCGAGAATGTAAATGCTGAGCAAAAGTCAACTTATAGTCATTGGGATACAGTTTCCCATCCGAATTTACACTTTATTAGCGATGGTGGATTTAACGTTGTACAGGTTTCAACGTTACTTGTGGATACAGTGATTTTATCAAAAGCAATCCATCAGAAATCACCCGATCGGAATATGAAATGGATATGTGTGAATCCTATCCACCTTTTTCCCCCCTTGAGGAAGTGTGAACACATAGGCAGTCAGTTGTTTATATATCTTATAGCTTATAGCTTATAGCTTGCAGTCCTTATAGGAAGCAGCTTATACAGTTTTAGGGTTGTTGCCCAACAGTTCTTGGGTTGTTGCCCAACAGTTCTAGGGTTGTTGCCCACAGTTCTAGGGTTGTTGCCCACAGTATTATCATGTCTGTGATGATTTAGCATGATATAATAATGCCAAAAAACGAAGTTTTTCAAAATAAAACTGGCATTTTAGGGCATATGTGGTTACAGTGGCCCTGTTACTCAATATGGTGTTTAGGGTGTTACTTGATATCAGTAACCCTAATACAGGTAAAAAATAAGCAGTATGATGTTTTTGCAAAGATTTTTAAGCAAAACTGCATTTAATACCTACATAAATGTAAAGTGTTTTTTAGGAGGTACGTTACACCCCTGTTACACACATTTAATTTTAGGGTTGTTACAGGGCGTTACACATGCTGCATAAATCAGGGATTGATATTTGATATATAAACATTCATTTTATCAAAAAAAATCAATCCGAAATTTTCAAAATGTGTTTTACGTACAGCATTTTGAGCGATTTATTGCCATAGCAATAGCGTTACCCATATATATTCAACACCTAATATTTTAGGGTGTCACACTGATATGACATGTGTCATTATGATTTTCTGATACCTTAATAGGTATAAAATCATAATCTTACATAAAATGGGCACACATTTTTCATTTTGAAATTAAACGTGGAGCTTTTTTACCCATTTTATAGTTTTTTTCAGCTGTCTGAAATATTGTTGTGGTGACATATTTCAGTGTAAATGTGAAATGTAAGTACAGAATCATTACAAGGAACTTCACTTTTGCATATGACATTTTTTTATAGCAAATAAGTGAGTTGTGCTGTATATCAACATTTACAGTTGACAGCATTCTGGGTTTTACTGATTTAAACCCATGCACAGCAAATGTACTTTTCTGGTTATGTTTATATTAATCAACTTAAGTGGAAACAGCCACTTTAGCGATATTTCTCAACCTATGATTTGTTTGAGCATAGGTCTGTGCTCTTAAGATTTATCAAAGTGATATATCTCATTTGGAACAAATCTGGACTTTGCTGAATACAATCACAGCAACTTCACACAACACATTTATGTGTGTGTGAATGTCCTTTATACTATTGTCAGAAATCATGTGAAAACTGATCTGTAATTACATGCAAATTGAGCTGATCAATTCTGAATCAACTATCATAATGCAATGTACTTGTTGTAGTTGCTCCAGCTGATATGTGAGACGAATGGACAATGCTCAACAGTGACCAGCTGCTTATTTGAGCATTGTATAATGCCTTCGGGTCTGGAGATATTCTCCATCCAGCCCTTCAGCATGGTTTCTTATCCTGTTCCCTTATGTATCGCCATCACTGACATCCAACACGCACATGTGTTTGTTGGATGGTATCTATATTATCATACACATAGTTGATATTATAGTTGATCATTTCACTTATTGAGTCAGTGAATGTCATTACATATACCATAGTCAGTGGTGTGTGCATTGTGCAGGTACTTGCTGATAAGTACATGTATGTGTGTGTGTGTGTGTGTGTGTAACTTTACTGCACACTTGTATACAGGTGATAATGGTATTGCAATGTACCAAGATAACTCATCATGCAGGATGATCTGTATACCAAGTACTAATAATCCAACATGATATATATATATCAGATTAGTATTTATTGTAATCCGGCATACTCTCATTTACGATAATGAGTTGCTTGATTTATTTCACATGTAGTTCCGGTGAGCATTCCATTCAGTGATCCACCATAGAACGAACATGCTCATCCCAAATCCTTCGTCAGAGCATGTCGAGCTAATTATGGTGTTAAGATCACCTTCAGGCACCTTACACTTACATGGGTTCCAATATAGCTTACATGCACTGCAGTATGCTTTGTGCATTGTATAATGTATTGTGATGTGATGCCATGTGTCCCAGTTGTTAACGTGATCAAACTGGTATGTACATTACAGCTGGTATCGTGATCAAGCTGTATGAATAATGCATGCACAATCACAGTGATGCTCAGTATAATAATGTACAGGTGGTGAAATGCACATCTGCTGCATGCACTCAGTATATACTCATGATAGTGTATACTGCAAGTATGTGTGTGTGTGTGTTGCTGCAGGTATTATTATCTCCACACACTCGACTTTTTGCACACACTATGATGTTGCTGCAGAGTATTCAATGATCTGTCATGTTGAGCGTGTGTGTGTGTGTGTAAGCTACTCACACAGCATTTATGCAGTTCACACTCATGATTGTAGGTTGATATAATCTGACAGTGAATAGAGTATAGTATCTCAGCAAACATTAGAGTATTATATGGCATGCTGCAGTATATTGTCATCATGCGTCCGTTCAGGATAATCCCAGATAGTATACATATATTCTGTCAGGACACCGTGACGCGCGCAGATGATGAATCAGAGATTATTGCAAGTATCGATAATGACGGTATGTTGATGACACTTCGCATACTGACATCGTCATAAAAAATTGCAAAATAATCATCGTGTACAATAAGCGATTTGCTGCGATCATGAAAATCACGATGGTGCGCGCTGATGATTAAGAGCACATCTCGTCGCAGTATGTCTAGCACATGATACGAGTGCTAATTTTCGCGCGGATACTGATTCCGCTGATGATTTCTGCGTCCGCATCTCATTTGCGAATTTTTGTACAGCTGCGAATCGTATATGTGCATACATATGATCACTACGCGCATGTATGCCGCATGCACACCTTGTCGCGCATTATAGGTGACGATCAGCTGCTGTATACGATCTGCGAATGCGAATGCGTCGATATATCCTCGCGCACTATCTTCGCTTATACAGCGGTCAGTATATGCAGTATATCAATGTTTATGCGATCGCGACGCCAGATATGCTTTGCGCTCCGCAACCTGCATACACAAAATTATTGATATCTACGCTGCACTCACACTTGAGTTCTCGTTTCTCGCCTTAACGATAGAATACCAATGATAAGGACGCTCACGCGAGCCTTAAGAAATATATGATATAATAAGATAGTGCAGTGTTATTGAACAGTAACACGCGCACAACTTATGAGCGGGTTGTGAGTTGCAGTCTCCGTAGAAGATCTGCTGAAGCACAACGCTTCCTCACTTTTATACCTACGTCACCCATCATCTTAGATGGTACCGCCATTGGGTTGTGAACCCGAGACGTAGGTTGAACGACCAGCATGGTAATAACGACTAGTTCGTTCATGCTGCACATGCGAGTTCTGCGCATGCTGAAAGCTAAAGATGGTTCTTGGTTTGTTTCCAAGATGTATCTTTGCTTTGCCATCTTCGAGTTCAATCATACGAACTCTCGATGACAGGGATGCCTGATGATATGACATAATCATCTGGCGACATGTACAGTCATCGTCGACCGTACTGACGACTGTCATAAATGTATGACGCGACTCGACCTGTACAGTCATGATCGACCATACTGTCGACTGTCATAATAATATATGACATGACATGACATGACATGGTATGACATGTATGACAGGTATGACACGTATGACATATATGACACATATGTCATCGGTCATAACCTTGACAAACATAATGACAGAACATTAAGAGCAAGGTATATAGATGATCGACATGTATTAGTATATATTATAAAAAGTAAGGGCAATAGGCTTAATATAATGTTAGCCTTCATAGGCAGCTATCATGTCTGCTGCATTGATCAGCTCTGCGGCTTTGACCCAGGTGTCATGCTCAGGGCCGTAGCCTGCATATCGCACTAAATAGTACTTGACACCTCTAGTGATCTTATCTGAGAGTATATGTGATATCTCAAACAGTGGTTGCCCTTCTTCGGTGATCATCTGTGGCAGAGGCAAAGGTGCTTGATTTGAGTCATTTTACAGCTCTATTCTGGATACAGGCTGAACCGGGTGGATACGAATGTCGAGATCCCCGAAATCTAACTCATAAGCACGTCCATGGCTGAGCACTTTAGATATGATAAACGGCCCAATGTATGGCTGTTTAAAGTGTCTGCCTGCCTCTGTCAAACCAGTCCATTGAATAAACTCAGTCCGTAGAAGAACTTTCTGCCCTACTGCAAATTGTCGGGGCATGCGAGTCTTATTGAATCTGGCTCGGTTGATTTCTGCTGCTCGGGAAATGTTATCTACCGCGTTGGCATGTACAGCCGAGTACTGGTCAAAATGGTCTTGAATAGCATTCTGTATTGGAACAGGAGCTTCTGGCGGAATAGTGATTGCCAGATCATGAGGCGAAGGTAGCTGCGCCATCGAGTCGAGATAAAATGGTGTGTAACCAATTGTAGCAGAAACCGTGTTGTTAGTTGCAAACTCCACCAGAGGCAACTTGTCCTCCCACGAATTGGCTGAAGTATCGTTGTAACAACACCTGAGGAGAAACAATACTATCTAATCAGTTTATAAACCAGAGGATGGTGAATCATGCATCAAACAAAATGAAAATACCTGAGGATGTCCTCAATGAAGGCATGGCTTCTCTCATTGCTTGCATTCGACTGTGGATGGTGTGAAGACGTCATAGACAATCTCGTACCAGTAGATTTCCACAGTTTTTGGCAGAATGAAGAAGTAAATCTGGGGTCTCGATCTGAGATGATGTTCCTCGGAAGACCATGGAGCTTGAAGATATGCTGCATATATATTGAAGCAGTATGCTGAGCAGTCCAGGTCATGTTGAAGGGAATGAGATGACAGCGATGAGAGAATTGGCACATTACCACGAAAATACTGTCGTGCCCATTAGTGGTGATAGGCAGGTCAATAATCCAGTCAAGAGATACATCAAGCCATTTTGTCTTAGGCACACAATATCGTATATGTGACTGACCATACGGTTTGTGTCTTCTCGTTTTCTGGCGTTGACACACGGGGCACTCCCGAATGTACTGAATGGCTGCCTTCGTCATTCCTGGCCAGTAATATCGGCTACGCAATAAATGAAGCATGCGATTCTTGCCTATATGACCAGAAATAGTGGCTGAGTGGCACTCATGAAGTAGAATGTGGCGAAGCTGTGTGATCTCACCGTCATCTGTAGGAACTTTGGCAGTAGGTGGAATGTAAAGCTGTCTGCCAAAAATGGTCTTGCGATAGATCAATCCCTGAATGAGCTCGAAATTGCTGACTGACTGTGATGATGTCGATGATGCCAGCTTAGATAATATAGTCTGTGCAAATGTGTCACGATCATACTGAGATATAATAATGTCGTGGAGCTGATGAGCTGATGATGCAGATATAAGAGCAATGAATGTAGAATCTGTAGACGGAATGTCTGTTGAATGTGATTCGCCGACGTCTATATGTTGCAGACAATCAGTGAGTTCAAAGAGTGTAGAAATACGAATAAGTGCATCTGCAACCTTATTCTTCTCGCCAGAAATGTGCTCTATTCGAAAGTTGTACTCGGAGAGCTCATCCAACCACCTCACCTGTTTGGGGCTTAGTGTGGATTTGGACTGGAAATAAACCAGTGGCTGATGATCTGAGCGAACAATAGTCTCTGGAGCTCCCAGCAAGATGTGGCGAAAGAATCGGAAGCCCTCCACAATGGCAAATAGCTCGATCTCAGGAATAGGCCAGCGTCTCTGTGTATCAGAAAGAGTGACGCTGTGATAGCCACATGGCTTCATACCTTTTCCTTGATCCTGCAATACTACTTGACCAACGTGTGTGCCTGATCCATCGACCTCCATAATAGATGGCAGTTTCTGATCTGGAAGCTGTAGTACTGGAGCATGGCAGATGGCACTTTTGAGATTATCAAATGCCTGCTGCTGCTCAGATTCCCAGACAAACCCTGCATTATCCTTAAGGAGACGATTGAGCGGCTCGGCAATCTTGGAGAACTTTGGTATAAATCTCCTAAACTGGCCGGTCATGCCCAAGAATGACCGAAGAGATGACTTGCCATCTTTAGCCATACGGCGTAGAGGCTGTTTACCAACGGTTGGACCATATGACACTGGAGGCTGGATAGCCATGACTGCACGGATTCTGTCTTCGATGATTGAAAGGCCTGATGACTCTGAGATATGATGTCCGATAAAATCGATGGATCTGACGAACAACTCAACCTTAGAAGGCCTGATGTAGAACTGATGATCTCTGCAGCGCTGCAAGAACTGTCGAACATGCTTCACGTGGCTGTCAAAATCTGGACTGTACACTATGGTGTCATCCATGAAAATGACCAAGAACTGATCGATGAAGTCAAAGAATGCTCGATTTCCAACACGTAGAGCGGTCGCAGGAGCGTTAGTTAACCCGAAGGGCATCACTGTCCACTCGTATGAACCATATCTTGTACGTATTGCTGTCTTGTGGATGTCGTCTGGATGTATGGGTATCTGATGGAAAAACTGATTGAAATCGAATCTGCTAAACCATCGTGCCCCCTTAAGCTGTTCAAGAAGGGTATCATGAGGTGGCAATGGATACGTGTCCTTTATGGTGATGTTATTAAGGGCTCGATGTTCACAGCACATCGTCCACTTCCCCCCTGGCTTAGGAGCGAAAATGATTGGGCACCCATATGGTGATGATGATGGACGAAGGATACCCAGCTCGACATATTTGATAATTTGTCGTTTGAGCTCCTCCATCATAGGCACTGGAATAGTACGAACTGGCTGTGATGGTGGCTTATGCCCTGGTTCAATGTTGATGCGATGATATCTGTGCTAGGGTAAGTCACGAGACAGAATGACAGACGTGTCAGAATGACGAGTGACTGGTACTATGACGGTCACCAATGACAGGCATTTATATGACCAGATGACGAGAGTGTCTGACAGAAATGACTGACAGAGATGCCTGACCCGAAAGTGAGTTTTGGTGGGAAAACCAGCAGTCAGAGAAATTGGAGGGAACGCTGGGAGACCTCCAATATTGCCGAGTCAGCACAGTTATAATTATTCAGAGTGATATGGAGTGGCCTGGAATGATTGATAATGAAACTGGGCTAGTCGGCAGTTTCTATGATGTGACAGATCGAGTTCTCATGAAACATGATGGGACCTGACAAGAGTCGACATCGAGTTATGTTCGAAAGTTCGAGATCTGAAAACCATGGCATAAGGCAGCCGAGCAGGCTGAATGAATCAGTTTGAAATTAGTTACTGTTAACAGCCACACCTGGTTGTTTGTAACTTCGACATTAAAAAGTTAAAAGACCCAATTCATATATATCATGCTTACAGCAAAGAATATATCTCCTTGTAGGACTGAACTAGGTTCCCTGCATTGCACAAGAAAACTGAGAGGCTCTTAGAGAGCTCCCCCGAACAACTGGTATCAGCGTGGTCGTGGTTCACGACTGTCGTGGGTACTTGCGTTCTGCAAACCACTGTACCAACACAATTTCTACTAGCGATTTCCGCCTTTGGGCGACGGAATCGTACGCTGCTTGACAGCACGACTTGTTCTCTTGAGAACACCACGTATCCGCATAATTATATCGACTCTGTTTCCGCATAATGACGACTTCACGACTTCAAAAAATTGCCTCAAACCAGCGTGTAATGTTCTTCGGCGACCTTTCCGCGGAATTCTTCGCGTAACGGTGGAATTTTGGTTTGAATCGACAAATTTTCGCCGGACAAGTCTTGGCAGGTTTTGTAACAACAGCAACCGTACGACAGTATCTGGACGACGAGCTCAGCACCGTATTTTGGTGCCTTTCTTTCTCGTACGGTGATCTTCCCGCGCGATTTGTCCCTTGGTGGCGAATTCGTGTGAAAATTAACGACTACTGATACCTCTAGCTTGCTGCCGTTTTTCGTGCGCAAGGCTAGAGGCGTGATCGGC
Organism: Cymbomonas tetramitiformis; assembly: GCA_001247695.2. NCBI lineage: Eukaryota > Viridiplantae > Chlorophyta > Pyramimonadophyceae > Pyramimonadales > Pyramimonadaceae > Cymbomonas > Cymbomonas tetramitiformis. Next base: position 96,475 of record LGRX02025879.1, on the reverse strand, counting down.
AGCAGCTGCGTTTGGTTGCGAAAGAAATCTTCTTTTCCAGGCAACCTTTCCGCGAGATTTATTTTTGCCGGCCGTTTTTACCGGTGATTGATCATATTTTAGCCGAATTTATCGCCGGAACGCGTCTGCTGCGACCGTACCGCAATGATGATGGGCGGCAATTTAAATGACTACGGCACATATCAGCCTGCCACTGGTGCGAGCGTTTCTCAGCAGCCAGTGACGTCTTTTGGGCCGGCGGTGTCGGATTTGGGCGCCCACTTCGGGGTTCCGCCGCCCTTCGTACCGCAAACAGCTGATTTTCCGCTGTTCCAGTACGACTGCAATGGGCAATTTGCTACGCAGCCCCCGGGAGCTGTTTTTGACGCGGGCGGGAATCATGATGACGCCGCAGCAGCAAATTCTTCACCAGCAGCAATTACAGCAGCAGTTCGTGCACCACCACCAGCAACTGGAATTACAGCGGCAATTGCTTTGGCAACGGCAACAACCGCACCAGCACCAGCTGCACCCGAGGTCACTGTGGCAAACGCAGGTGCCAGCTGCCCCGTTTGCTCCGATGGGGTCCGTATCCACGGTCCCCTTCGGTGCCCTCACGCCCGGAACTGCCCCTGCTTTCCTTGCAGGACCTGTCAGCCCTGAGGGGGGGAGGAGAACCGACACCGGTAGGACCAGCAATCTCGCCAGTCGCCACTAAGTTGCAGGAGCTGGAAAGAATGAACATGGCGTCTTTAGCAGCACAGCCAGTCTCTGCAACCGCGTGCCCGAAAGTGGGGGATAGGGTCCCCACATCGACCCTGTGCGCCGGAGGCCCTGGCGAAATTTCGACGTCGCCAGTATCTGGAGGTGCAGCTGTGGTCGCTTGCCCGACGGTGGGGGATAGGGTCCCCACACCGACCCTGTGCGCCGGAGGCCCTGGCGAAATTTCGACGTCGCCAGTATCTGGAGGTGCAGCTGTGGTCGCTTGCCCGACGGTGGGGGATAGGGTCCCCACACCGACCCTGTGCGCCGGAGGCCCTGGCGAAGTTCTGACAACGACGACGCCGGGAGAACTGGTAGCGGTGGCAACACCTGGTGTGACCAGCGCCCCAGCAGTAGCCAGCGAGGGGCGCGCAGAACGGCGGACCAGGAGGTTATCGGAGCGCACAGAACTACTGATTCAGCGCAGTAGAGCCATCGTCAGTTCTGTTGCGACTGGTCAATCGTCTTCTAACACGACTGCCACGGTGTCCTCATCTTCAACGCCGGAACAGCCAGCAAACGTTGCTTCAGCGGGCAATGCAGGTGCGGCCCCAGCCGCCCAAGCAGGCGCGGTCCCAGCGGTCCGCGGCCAGAATCCCTCACCTGTAGCTGAGCAAGATATCGCGACCACTTGCCCAAGGATGGGGGATAGGGTCCCCAACCCAACCCTGAGCGCCGGAGGCTCTGGCGAAAATCCGACTCAGCCAGCGTCAGCATTACAACACGTGGATTTTGTATTACCAAACTCCAGTGTCTCCGCAGAGGATTTCCCGGCACTGCCTCTTCCAGCAACACCGCGCCCAGCAATGGAAACAAGGAAGGATCTGGCCAGCCAGGAGTTGATAGCTGCCCTGGAGAAAGTCGGACCGCAGCTGCAGGAAGGAGCGCGGTCTGTCAGAGTTCTGAGGGAATCAGCCAGCCTTCAGCCATCAGAGTTCCCAGTTCAGCCAGCTCGGCAAGCTCAGCCAGCTGGACAGCCCTCAGCTCCTCAAGGGGACAGGCAGAGGTCTCCAGACTGGAGGAAGGATCTCCGGTCGCCTGAGCAGATGGCCCTGGACCGTGCGTACAGTAAGTGTGGGAAGGACCAGAATGGCTACTACCCGATGGTCCTTACGGTAGGACCTAGAACGCTGTAGGTCTTACCATAAGGACCATTTTTTCAATAATTTTTTAAGGTGTCCTATTGGTATCGTGAATGGCTACCCTCCGGTTTATGGCATATTTAGGACCTGAACTCAGTCCCCTCTTTCCCACTTGCCGAGTTTTAACCCAAGCGGGATGCTACACTACCCGTATTAGGCACGGGTAGCGTAAAAAATCGTCGAGAACTTTTCTAAAGCCAAAAATCTCTTAAAATAATAGCACATCTTTGATAATTTTTCGCCGACAGACTATGGAGGCTGAGCATGCGTCCAATGATCCAGTAGCACCGTAGCATTATATACAATCATGTTTAGAATAGAGCACAAGTCGATAACCTCGTAGCGGACATCTAGCTGCACCCCAATCAACCTGTCCCATCATTTTTAGTCAAATGTCATAAAATTCAAGAGTCAATTTTGGCTTTGGTCTGAAGTCGGGGATGCTATATTGAATGCGCACATGCCGCTTACACACTATTATCTCGCTATTGTCGCCATATAGACACAATAATTGAATTTTCGAGCCATCTACATAGGCAGAATGTGCGATATTTTGGCGTGTATTCATCGTTGAGCCGGACGAAGGGCATTATTATTTTGGGCGATTTAGTGCATTTTCCAGCTTTGACAGCCAATGCTGCTTCAGCCACTATTTTGAGGGGCAAGATGAACTCGGATGGAATTTTTGACAAGACACTACGGAAAGAGCAGCTCGAGAACTTGACGACATGGGTCTCGAAATTTTCGTAGGACCTATTGTGAAGCGAATAGCCGGGCTTAAATGTAGGTCCTTATGGTAGGACCTAGCTTTTTTTGCTGAAATTTGAAAAAAAAACACCACCAAAGCGTGCGCAATTTAAGCACTCCAAAGGTCACCCTACAGATGCACCCACAACTTGAAATATTCATTTGACTCATAAATAGGATGGGTGATCGCACGTTGAACCAATTACGTGCTGTTTATGCGAGGAAAACACATTTGCACGTAGGTCCTTATGGTAGGACTTTGAATTTGGGTAGTAGCCAAGAAGGTCAGGGTGGTAAGATGGATAGAGGGAGGCGGCATTTCGTGGAGTGACCACAGTGGAGACAGTGCGGAGTCACAAGCTTCAGCCCCTGTGAGATTACAGATAGTCGCACTATCAGCTGGAGAGAAAAAGACCCTCACGCAGTGGTTCTATAGTGAGCCACGCACCCGGAACGGGAAGATCCTTTGGCATCCGGCCTCCCCGCAGGTGTTGGCAGTGCTGCAAGCAGGAGTGACGGAGAAGGAATACAGGCGCGCTCTCAAACACGGAACCCTGTTACACCAGGAGGGGCTACCAAGGAAACTCTTTGCAGGAGTGAACTTTGGCAGAGCGCGCATTAATTAGGGAAGGTGGAGCGACCCCTACCCGCAACTCCTTCACAGCACTCTCGGCGGTCCCAGCAGAAGCCCAGAGGCAGCCAGCCGTGCAGCAGTGGGTGGAAATACCCAGATGCGGATTGGCATATCCACCAGGCTTTTCACCAATTCCCCGCTTCCCTCCCAGCGACAGCAGCGGGTCCAGTGACTCCAGTGACTCCACAGTTTCCCCGGAACGAGGCAGCCGCGGCGGCAGCAGCAGGCGTAGAGGCAAACGTAGCAGCAGCGGCAGCAGCAAAAGGCAACGGAGGCGGAAGAAGCAGCTGGCTAAGAAGAGGACAGTCAAGGCGGCAAAAGGGAAGGCCGTAGTTGAGGAGTCTGAGCTGACGGAAGGAATGGCTGTCAGAACCTTGTTTAAAGACAAAGCCCTGCGGGACCAGGCTTTTGAGTGTCTTCCAGAAGAGCGTCAGAAGGCCATTGCATTGGCAGCAGCTCGAGGTGAGGAGGTGAGTTGGGAAGAAGAGGGCTGGGAAGCTTTGATAGCAACCCAGAGAGTGGTTCTGAAGGGAAAAGAGGCCATCTGCGCAGTAGCCTCTACACCCGAGGAGTCGGAGTGGGTCTGGTATGACTGGACTAAAGCTCGGCACCCCTCTCTGAGTCCCGACGAGGCGTGGCGTTTAGCCATAACCACTCGATCAGAGTCCGGAGGATCCCCATCCAAGACTGGCAATAATGAAGCATCAGGCTCGGCGTCATCGGCTAAGGCGGCCCCACCAAGCCAAAACGAAGCCCTGGAAGAGTGGAGATGCCCACCATTGGTACCCATCACTGTGGAACAGGGCATCGGGGACTACGTGAAGCGCCACGACGCTGATGCTCAGACGGCGGTAGCCATAGCCAAACAGTACTCCACCCTAGCGATTAGCTATGGGCATGCCCAGAACCACAGGGCTTGGGAGGCGTTGATCAGCCCGGTGATGCAGCTGGTAGGACCAAGGCGGGATCAGGCTGTTCAGAGCGGCACGGATTGCAGTAGATGCGGTAGACTGCTGTTATCCCCATCTGGAGGGGTGAAGGTCGCCTCAGGGTTAGTATGGGACGTCATGCTGGGGCCCAACAGAACGTGTGAGCAAGTTCCGCTCTGTCAGAATTGTACCCAGCCGCCCTGGTCTGGTGCATGCCCCCAACTGCCCAACATTCCAATTCCAGATGTCACTTTACCACAGTCACAACCACCTCGACAGTCCCAGCAGGGAACATATCAAACTTTTATGTCGTACGGCCAACTCTCAAAATTTCCATCGGCCAAGTTTCGGCCATTCCGGCCAAAATCAAAAATTGCCCGCCGCAGGCGCAAAATTTTAATTTTAAGTATGACATTATCATGGAAATCTCAAAATTTCGGGGAAATTTTTAAAATTTTACATAATTCGTCTCGGCCAACAAGCATAAGCACCCTCGGCCAAACCTCGGCCACAGCCCTCATCGTACGGCCACAGACCGGCCATAGGGGGTTGATATGTTCCCTCAGTCCCAGCCTCCACCTCCACCAGAGGAACCTGAGGAAGAACCCCCGAACTGCCCGCCGCCCCGAAGACCAGTCGAGCAGGAGCAGGCAGAGAGGGACCAGCAGCGATCAGAAATGACCAAGCTAAAGGAGCTGGAAGCTGAGGACAGATTGTTGCTCTCCCTACGGAAGCTAAGAGACCGCATCACCACGTACACATGCCCTACGGACAGTCCAAGCGGGGACAGACCATCTGGACATCTGTTAGCTCCTCTGAAGAAATTCATGAGAGAACTGCAGGATCACTTCAAGGAAGCACTGGTGAAGAGAGCGTTGACGAAGAAGAAGTCCAGTGACGACGGAGATCAGGAAGGAGCCACCATCACCACCGTTCCAGAAGAACTACGACTGATCATCAGGGACCGGGTGGAGGGGTCAGCGCAAGGAGTTCTAAACCAAAAGGTGGTGGCCAACCAGATGCTGAGTCCGGATGATTTAGTGGCCACACTTGCGCGAGCATGTGTCACTGACGCCCATCTGAGCATTTTACCCAACATGCTGTCGCGAGCTCGCCAGGCCTCTGGCAAGAACGCTGGGAGGAACGCCGCCACTTTCCACCACTCGCTAATGGAGTCCTTCGACATGCTGGAAATGCTGCACAACCATGGGGTGACGGGACCGGTAAATAGGGCGGCATTACCAGGAATATTTCTAAGTGGATTAACACCAGAGCTGCATGCTAGGGTCCACAAAGAATTAGTTGGAAAGGTGGACTTCAACCAGAGCTCCGGAAAGGTTGGATGGGAGGCAGATCTACTGCGTAAGTATGTGGAGCAAGCTACAATAGAGGAGCGCAACGATCCCACGCACCTGAAGACTGCTCGCGACCAATCCCCTTTCCCAGTAGCTCCCTTGGCAGAGTTCTGGGAGGAGGAGGCATCTCCTAAGGAACTGTGCTACGCCATGCCCACGACTGCGACCCCAACGGAAGTGGAAGGCCGACAGTTACTAGGATCGTCAACTTACTCAGGTTGCCGAAAATGCAAGTCAAAGGAGCATCTGGCTCGCGACTGTCCACATCAACACCAGCCCCAGCGGAAGGCAGCTTGGGTCAAGTGTATCTGGGAGGAGACCTTCGAGATCTTCAAGAACGCGGGGGCGGATACTGGATCAGGCGGGATAGTGGAGCAGCAGCTGGCACTGGTAGCCCCGGAGCACATGGAGTTTACCGAGGGAGAGTCGACGGGGGCCGGTTCCTCTCCCGGACAACGCGGTTAGGCCCCCAGGCCCGCGAGGTAAGTACTCCGCACCTCGCTATGGCCAACAGGAGGGAGGCCGGATCTGGGAAGGAACCAGAGAGAGGCAGGCAAAGTCAGACCTACCGGTGGATCACTCACTTCAGAGAGGATCATCGGTTGAGGCACGGACCAGGACCAGCACAGCGGGCGGTGGAGAAAATGAGGCGAGCATTACGCTGGTTGAAGAGGTCACGGCCAATCACGGTGGTAGCACCAGGAAGAACTGAACCAGAAGCCGGTCCAGCACAGGCATCCCAACCAACATAGGTTCAGATCAGATTCCCTCTGTTCGGCAAGGGGAGTCAAGGGGCCCCTAGCACGAAGGGGGTGTACCAGCGCGCGTTGCAGCCCCCAGGAGTCAGAAGGGTGCGCTTTAGAGAGGAGGTGGCTCCGCGCCAGCTGGTCGGAAGAGCTCTGCGCCGACAACTGGATCGCGCTAAGCAGCCAGTTCTGTCACACGCCCAGCAACGGTTACGCGACGGGCACCTATCAGCGGCCTGGAAAGCAGCACAGACGGTAACGCGCAGAAGGAAAGAAGTGGAAGTGCACGGGCATAGAGTCAGAAGTGCATTGGCGCAAATTCGGGAGCGTATCGACCAGCTAAGGAAGGTCACCCGAGCGCACCAGGACGCTGAGGCAGCTCGACCTGCGCCGTGGCCCGATGATCCAGAACCGGAAGATCTGATCACCAGGCAAGCTCGCTGGCAAGCCAAGATAGCAGAGGCCGGTACGTACCATCTGCCGGGGGACAACTCGGACGAGGAGCTGAATCCGCCTGAGAAGGAGCCGGGGCTGCACAAACTGGCCAGCATCAGACCAGGGATAGGAGTGGACGCGGGGTCTGGACGCTGGGGGGAATGGCTGGACGCAGATGTACTAGCCGCAATGGACGCAAAGGGGCCCACTCTGCTGATTTTCTGGGCTTGGGTAGGCAGAGTACGAGTAAAGGTTTTGGTAGACTCTGGAGCTTCTTCTAGCTTCACTTCTGTGGAGGCCGCCAAGAAGTTTAAACTCCAGCCCAAGGAACACGAGACGCCGATGAAGGTGCAGGTAGCATATGGCACTGTGTACGACGCCAACTCTTGCGTCCGCCCGAAGCTCACAGCCGAGACACGTAAGGGCAGTTATGCCAAACAGGTTACACTGCGCGTCATGCCACTAGCGCTCGGAGTGGACATAGTGCTGGGTGGAGACTGGCTACGAGCACAGAAGAGGGTCACATTTGACTACGCCCAGTATGGCAGCTTGAGGTTCGGACATGGGTCGCAGAAAGTAGTCATTGCGGGTTGCAACCCCGGGTCATCATCTGCAGGAACAGGGCAGGCCATGGGACTGGTAGAGGCGCAGCTTATCAGTACTAAGCAGGCCAGGAAGGATCTGCGGGCCTTGAAGAATAGTGGCGAAGAAGCGTACCTGATGTACCTAGCTCCAGATGGCACGTTCAAAATGGAGGCCACCGACGACCCCAACTGTCTCTTACCCATCTGTTGGCTGCAGCCAACATAAAGGCCCTTTATGTTGGCTGGAGCCAACATAAGCCTTGCTGACAATCCCGGGAGCTGTTGATACCGGATGGTACATTTCAGTAGCTCAAAATGAAGGCGGGGATGCTCTCTTTCACACACGCGTTACCAATATTGGGCCGCTCAAAATTATCGAAGATAATTTGGGTTAATATGCGAAAGAATGTACAATTTTGTGGATTTCCCAAGAAACTTTTGGTGTTTTCATAGCCATGTTACTTTGATCGATATTTTGAGGGTCAAGATGAACTCGGATGAAAATTTTGACAAGACACTGCAGAAAGAGCAGCTCGAGAACTTGACAACATAGGTCTTCGATTTTTTAATGCCCTTCTCATGCCGCCCCTATTGCCCACATTTATTATGACCACTTATGTTGGCTGCAGCCAACATAAGGTGCATTTTGTCTTTTCGCGATCACGCCCTAGCTCTAGGGCACAATTATGCAAGCGTCCGTGGGTGCAATCAGGTATATCACGTATTGACAATTTTGTAAAGGTCTAGTAGCCCTTCAAACAACATTGCTTTCGAGCAATATGCATCATTAACCATGAGTTATATACTTCGGAACTTTGGGTTTTATGTTGGCTGCAGCCAACATAAAGATGGGTAAGAGACACAACTCTCCCTTAGAGGCATCTACAGCCTTGTCAGAGTCATCTTCATCATCATCATCGGAGGCAGAGGGTGACAACGCTAGGCAAAGGGGGGGAGAAGTTACCTCTGACGAGGAAGGCTGCAACAGCGACAGTACAGAAGCAAGCGTGGCCACCCTAATCTCCGACAGCAGTTCGTCCGAATCTGAACAGAATGCAACGGACCAGGAGGACTGGGCGCAGGAGCAGGTGTGTGCTCTGCGACCGGTGACGTGCCCCACATCAGCGCAACCCGCTGTGCGAGACTGGGGACCTTACCCCACGAGGGCCCGATGGGAAGCGTTCCAGATGCTCCCGCGGGAGCGCAGGGAGCAAGCAGCACAGCACCATGCGGAAGAACTGGAACCTGAATGGGAAGAGGAGGCATACTGTTTGTGGAAAACAGGGCAGGCACTGCGCCTGCAGCAGGAACAGCGGAGGAGCAGGGGGGCGAACCACAGGAGATCGCGCAGAGTTAGCGAGCCAGTACTGGGCTACTGGCAGCACCTATAGAAGCTGAGACAGGACAAAGCAAAGATGGGTATAGCTGTTTCAGGAAGGATGCACCAGCTGCTGCGGCGACACCTGGTGATGAGCGGAGCAGCGGCACGGACGGCAAGGTCAAGCAGCACGGAGGCGAGACCAAGGAGGCCAAGCCGGATGAGGAGGACACAGAGGTACCGCAATGGATCCTGGACGAACTGGTGAAGCTGAAGCAGCGGTACCAGGACGTGGTGGGAATGGAACTACCCAAGGGCGTGGTTGATCGAGAGCACAAATCGCCGCTAGTACTGGATCCTGAGTACAAGGAGGGGGCTCGGCATAAGCGATGCTACAAATTATCCATGGAGGAAATGAAGCAGCTGCGTGCACAATTAGACGAGCTTCTGGCAAAAGGGTACATCCGCCCTTCTTCCTCGCCATGGGGCAGCCCGGTGTTGATGGTACCCAAACCTTCTAACCCGAAGGAACTGAGGCTAGTGATTGACTATAGGCAGATCAATGAGATCACCGTAAAGGACCGTTACCCCTTACCGGACGTGCAAGCTCTTATTGATGACATGCAAGGAGCAACCATCTTTTCTACCGCTGACGCACTGTGGGGGTTTTGGCAAGTCCCTATGGAGGAAGAAGCAGTGGAGAAGACCGCCATGACCACGCCGTTTGGAGCATATGAGTGGTTGGTCATGCCAATGGGGCTGTCCAGCAGTCCTTCGTGTTGGCAGCGGATGATGCAGAAGTACTTGGGCAACCTACCGTTCGTCAGAGTTTTTGTGGATGACATTATGATCTTCTCGCGCAACCCCGAGGAGCACCTGGACCACCTGCGGCAGGTTTTGGAGGTATGTCGACAGAATAAAGTCAAGTTGAAGGAGTCCAAGCTGCGATGCTTTAAACGCTCAGTACGATTCCTGGGACATGTCATTGACCGCACTGGCTGCCGACCACAGCAGGACAAGATAGCATCCATACGGGACTGGCCGCGACTGGAAACGGTGAAGCACGTGCGGCAGTTCTTGGGTTTAGCTGGGTTTTATCGACGGTACATACAGGGTTTCGCTGACTTGGCGCACCCCCTGACCAAGCTAACCAAGAACCTAGTGCCATGGGAATGGGGGCCGGAGCAGGAACACACTTTTACACGCCTCAAGACCGCCCTCACCACTGCACCGACCTTGATCTTGCCCGATCAGGAAGCAGCTCATCGCGGCACCAGCCCCTTTGTTGTGCAGACCGATGCGAGCGCAGTAGCATTAGCTGGCGTACTGATGCAGGATCTAGGCAAGGGCCTGCAGCCCATAGCCTTCGAGAGCAAGCAATTCTCTTCAGCCGAACAGAACTACCACGCGGGTGAGCGAGAGCTGGCCGCGATTCACCACTGCACCACACAGACGTGGAGGCATTACCTAATCTTCACGGAGTTTAGGCTGATGGGGGACCATGCTCCACTGAAGTGGCTGTTTGCACCTGGACGTGAGCTCAGCCGACGACAGGCCAGGTGGTATGAAGATCTGGTGGAAGTAGGAGTGCATGCAATGGAGCACGTGCCAGGACGCACACTGGTGGTACCGGACGCTGCCTCACGGCGACCGGACTATGTGCAGGCGACGGCGCGAGAAGGGCTTAAGGAAGCAGGGTATGTGGACCCGAGCACCGACCAGCCAGTATCTGCAGAGGAGGGCAGAAGAGCAGCGGGAGCTAAAGGGAAACCAGAGGAAGAGGAGAACGTGGTGGCTGGCCTGAAGAAGGTTGTAGAGGAGGAGGATCCCACTTCACCTTTGGACTTGGAGCTCAGCTCGTCGAATGAGGAGGAAGATGAGTACCCACCGGTCAGTGTGCCCAAAGTAACCGGTAAGCTAACTCAGCTGAACGGTCTCTGGTGGGCAGAAACACCGGACTTATGGCTGGACGCTATGGTCACAGTGGAAAGGATGGCTGCGCTACCAGCAATGGCGGGAGTCCAGACACGAGCTCAGAATGAGCAGCAGCCAGCAGAGAAGCAGCAGCCAGCAGCGGAGCAGCAGCAGTCCACGCCAAGGATGCAACCTGGGGAACCCCTGGTAGATAATCAGGACTCGAAGCTAATTCCGTCCGAGTTCCGTCGACTACAAGCCAAGTACGCGCGAGTGTTGGGCGGCCGGTTCCAGGTGGACGCATGCTGCGATCTCATGGGGCAGAACCGGCAGGTGGACACTTTCTGGACAGACTGCCTAAAGGAACAGTGGAGGGGTCGTGTGGTGTGGTGTAACCCACCCTTCTCGGATTCCAAGGTGAGTATTGCAGACATCCTAAGGCACTACGCTTCAGAGGCCCGGCACGCCCCCCAGAGTACAGCCGCGCTGTTCCTGCTGCCTGACTTTCCGCAGGCTGACTCCTGACTGGCGGCCCTTGCTGCGAGAATATGGGATGGAGATCGTGGAGACCATACCTCGCGTGAACGAGCAAGGTGAGCCCAACCGAATGTTCATCTCTCCTGGTGAAGAGAGGGGGCACCGCACAGCCTTACAGGAGTTGCCCATCCCATGGCCCGTCTTGGTGGTATTGGCCAAACCACAGCGTAAGCACTTCGACGAGATCACAGCTCCGAGAGAAAGACCTTCAGCATCACCAGCAGTGACTCTCAAGGGAGCCGCAGCAAAGATCAGGGACCAGGCAGGTGTGGTGGAACCGGGAATGTTTCTGCGTGCCTTACGGGCAGAACACAGGCGCAGTGAGTACCTATCAGCCCTGAAGCAGGAATTACTGGCCACACAGCACCACCGCACCGAGCATTTTCGGCTGGTAAGTAACATCATCTGGAGAGTGGCGGAAGGACGCTATCAGGTGGTGTTAGCTCCCGATTCCCCTCTGAGAGAGCTGGTCTTGAGGGACGCTCACGAAGCCCCTGCAGCAGGTCATACATGGAGGGACAAAACCTTGGACAGAGTCAGACGGCGATTCTGGTGGCCGCGAATGGACCTGGACGTAGCTGAATGGGTGAAGACTTGCGTAACCTGTCAGCAAACCCAGCCGCGCCAAGGATACCCAGCAGGCTTGTTGCAGCCCCACACTGTGCCCAACCGGTTGTGGGAAGTGGTAAGCATAGACTTCGCCACTGGTCTCCCCACGACAGAGAGGGGTGTGAATGCCTTCGCCACATTTACATGTAAACTGAGTAAGATGGTGCACGTGGTCCCTATGACGTATAACGATAGTTCAGCAGAGGTGGTGACCAGGTTGTTCATGTATGCAGTGTGGCGACTGCACGGGGCCCCGATGAAGATTGTGTGCGACCGGGATCCGCGCTTTCGAGATGCCCTGACACAGGTGTTCATGCGATTGATGGGCGTAAAGGTAGCCAGCACCACCCCCTATCACCCGCAGAGCGATGGCCAGGCTGAGCGTAGTAACCACACCGTGGAGCGCATGCTGCGTTGTTATGTAGCGGAGAACCAGGAGGACTGGGACCTGTGGGTGGCTCCAGTGGAGTACGCCATCAATGACTCCAAGTCAGCAGTAACAGGGTTCTCACCATTCGAGCTGGTGTACGGACACGCGCCAGCAACCCAGCTGGATCTCTTCATGGACGCGGCACTGGAGGGAGGCGCAAAGAGGAGAAAGGGAGGACGCACGGCAGCGGACAAGCAAGGCACAGCGCATCAGTTGGCCAAGCAGTTCGCGCAGCAGCTGCAGGCGGCACGAGTGGGTTTGCAAATGGCTCAGCAGCGCATGATGGAGCAGTTTGATGCACGGCACCGGCTCCAGCAGTATAAGGTGAATGATCAGGTGTGGGTGGATGGACAACACTTGACGTTGCCAGGTGACAGGGGCCTGAAGCCCAAGTTGCGCAAATTGCGTCACGGACCTCTGCGAGTGGTAACCAGATTCAATAAAACTCACATGCCCCGACAATTTGCAGTAGGGCAGAAAGTTCTTCTACGGACTGAGTTTATTCAATGGACTGGTTTGACAGAGGCAGGCAGACACTTTAAACAGCCATACATTGGGCCGTTTATCATATCTAAAGTGCTCAGCCATGGACGTGCTTATGAGTTAGATTTCGGGGATCTCGACATTCGTATCCATCCGGTTCAGCCTGTATCTAGAATAGAGCTGTGCAATGACTCAAACCAAGCACCTTTGCCTATTGCCTCTGCCACAGATGATCACCGAAGAAGGGCAACCACTGTTTGAGATATCACATATACTCTCAGATAAGATCACTAGAGGTGTTAAGTACTATTTAGTGCGATATACAGGCGGCCCTGAGCATGACACCTGGGTCAAAGCCGCAGAGCTGACCAATGCAGCAGGCATGATAGCTGCCTATGAAGGCTAACATTATATTAAGCCTATTACCCTTACTTCTTGTAATATATACTAATACATGTCGATCATCTATATACCTTGCTCTTAATGTTCTGTCATTATGTTGCATAAGAAGCAGGAAATTGATCCTTCCTTGCTAAGGTGTAGTGAGCCTTGTACAAAATCATACCCTTGCACAGATACGCATACATGCGGGTACCATATCTGTGGATAAATAAAAACTGCTATGCTACCTTTGCCAGACCGTGGTTTGTCATTCGGATCTTATGGCCAGTAATCCGCAGCTACCGGATACTGAGGTGGACGGAGTTGTGATCCTGAGTTATGATTGACACACATAACTAAAACGAATTTCACATTAGTACGTTGTCGAATCCACTCTATGAAATGTTCGTCAGAGCGCGCGTACCGGACCGAAAAATAAAAGGAGCACTGGGGCAGATCGGGTGAAGGATTTAAAGTGGACTCATAGAGACCCTCCAATATCTCGTTAAGCAGGGCCCACACCGTTTGCATTAAACCAAGCCCCAAATTCGGGCTCTCCATATTTCTGTGAACTTCGGGGGAGTAAGCTCTCTGAAGGGAGGAAGAGGTGGATGCATTATATAAAGCCGTAGAAACATATTCGTTTTTAATTCGTCACTCTGAAATACGATACGAACGGCAGCGCAATATCTATCCGTAACGTAAACCTCGGAAGATACCTTGAAACGTCACTCTGAAATACGATACGCAATTCATGGGGGCTACATCCTAAGAACTGTAAACCTTGAAACGTCACTCTGAAATACGATACGCAATTCATGGATACCTTGAAACGTCACTCTGAAATACGATACGCAATTCATGGGGGCTACATCCTAAGAACTGTAAGGCTAAATGCCTAAGGTGAGGGTTTAAAGTGGATTCAATTCCCCCCGATATCCTAAAACACCTTGAGGGACGCCTCATCGGTGTAAGAAGACTGGTACCAGCTCAACAACAAAGACATCAAAGACATATACAAAGGTATGCACCCTATATTGTGAGGTCACAACTCTTCTAAGAGGGGAGATCTGTCAGGGATATGACCGATGACATATGTGTCATACATGTCATACCATGTCATGTCATGTCATATCATGTCATGTCATGTCATATGTTATAATGACATACAGTCGTCGAGTATCGTCAGTACGGTCGACTATGACATGTACAGTCATAATATCTGTCATCCACTCACCATGAGTGACATCTGTCATCGAGAGGCTGAGTACAGCATCTCGATGATGAAGCAAGACAAGTTCTTGAAGAACAAACTGTTCTGAGAGGACGCGACTTCGCTTCAAGCATGAATTGAACACCATGCGGGTATCAACAGGCTAATTCGACCAGCCGATACTGTTAGTTCACCCAATGTTCTCGGGTTCACAACCCGATGGTGGCAACGCCTATGAGGTGTGAGGACATTGAGGTATACGAGGAGCATTGCGCTCAAGCAGAGGATTCTGGACACCAGAGACTGCACTCATATCCACCAAATACTTGTTGCGAGTTGCTACAGTTCAATAGCAGCCGCAAAGTCTGAAAGGTTGAATATCAACCTTGACACATACAGCATATCGCCATGTGCACAACTCGCATGAATAGCATTCAAACAGCACAAAAGACCTTACTGTAACACACAAGTTTGCCCACCAATATCGCCATTTCCCCAAGAAGCCCATAGTAATGCTCATAAATTAATTAGGGATAAGTCTACATCGGGGGCCGACATTTGATTTTAATCCACATCGGGGGCCGACATTTGATTTTAATCACTTCATTTTAATCCACATCGGGGGCCGACATTTGATTTTAATCCACATCGGGGGCAGACATCCCATTTTAATCCACATCGGGGGCCGACATTTGATTTTAATCCACATCGGAGGCTGACGAGCCTAAACGTTTCACATCGGGTGTAGACATCTCATTTTAATCCACATCGGGGGTTGACATTTCATAACATGCGTAGACAGAAGACACACGCAACGATAAAAGAAAAAGAAAAAGAAAAAACCACGCAACGATATAATGCAAATGAAACATAACTACGCAAATTCAACCGGTAGATATGCAACTCGTATTACGATGAGCATATCTACCGGTTGGATTGGCGAACGATGATGTTTTTTTGGTGTCGCAAACGATGAAAGACTGTCTTGTTTGGCGAAATGAAACAGTTTTTCACTGCTGGACGCTCCAAAAAACATTATTTTGCAAATCCAACCGGTAGATATTTTCATCGCGATATGATTTACATATCTATACCGGTTGGATTTGCACAGTTATGTTTCGTTTACATTATATCCTTACGTTGAATGTAATGCATGCCCCCGATGTGGATTAAAATGAGAGGTCTACACCCGATGTGGATTAAAATGAGATGTCGCCCCCCGATGTAGATTAAAATGAGATGTCAGCCCCGATGTAGATTAAATGACATGTCTACCCCCGATGTGGATTGAAATGAAGTGTCCGCCCCCGATGTGGATTAAAATGAAGTGGCCCCGATGTGGATTAAAATGAAGTGTCGGCCCCCGACGTGGATTAAAATGAGATGTCGGCCCCCGATGTGGATTAAAATGAAATGTCGGCCCCCGATGTGGATTAAAATGAAATGTCGGCCCCCGATGTAGACTTATCCCAATTAATTAAGGGGCACTTTTTGGCAATTTCGAACTCACTTTTCGAAAATGCACCCCCTACCCACACGGATCTTGCTTACATGCGGCTGCCACGAAATCAGAACATACGGGAAGTATACTAATGACGACTATAAGGTCAAATCGCACAAGGGGGGGTCGAGTCATGCCTGACCAAGCCTGCCACGCCGACCACGCGTCAAGCACAAATGTTCATTTTGAAGGGGTTGTGCCGAGGGGGCTGAATGCCGGTGTTTTTTATCACCAAGGTACCCCAAGGCAGCATTTGGAATTGAAATAAAATTGGGGACATATAATGGTCAGTCGATAGGCATCGATGACCCCCCAGAAACCCCCCTATTCTGACCTCCACAACATTTCCCCAATTTCGACGCATATTGGGCAAAATTAATTCCGATTTTTCAGAATAAAAATAAGGCGGTTTTGGAAAAATTCGGGAGTCACCTTAACGCGCGACTTTCGGGCGCCCTACTTCATCAACTCAGGTTCCATGAGGTATGCAAAAGGAGAAATGGTCACTGGGCCGGTCTGATCACGGGTGACACCGCGATAGTGTCACTAGTCTACTTGACTACTTGAGCTGCTTGAGACCTTGAGCCCTTGAGAATCCCTACCCGCTGGAGGTCTAACCTTATTGAAATCGGCTACAACCATGTCTCGTGGGAGCAGCCGAGCCACCTCGCGCACTGCCACACCTTCTATGGAACCGAGGTGACATGCGCACATGCGCGAGCGACAGGTTCGGGCGGTCTTGGTGACACCACGCCCGCTTTTCGTTGCCCCTTAATTTATGAGCATTACTATATATTTTATTGGCGGCGTTATTGGCCTGCGATGCCCATTGGATATTGCACAATGTGTAGTGCAAATATGTATTCTCCCTATCAACCACCCACATGTGGTTTGTGGTATATGGACGAATTTGGTAATCCCGGCTACCTTATGTATGGCGATGTCAAAAACATAAAAAATCAATTGCATCTCTTGGGCGCCGACACGCGCGGCGGGTCCCCGCAACACGCGCGGCGGTGGCCAACACGCGCGGTGAGTCCCAACACGCGCGACGGGGGCGAATACGCGCGGCGGGTCCCAACACGCGCGCGCGGGGGGGGGGCAATTCGCGCGGCGGGTCCCAACACGCGCGGCGGGTCGTACCCACCGGCAAAATTAGATGCATGATGATTCAAGCAAGAGCGTTCCGTGGGCCCTCTATTTTACGAGTGATCACATGGGCCGCACGCGAAAATAGACAATCTAGCGCTAGATGGTGTAGACGGTTGTTTCCAACCTATACAACCGTGACACCAGGGGTTCGACTTCCGGTGCCCGCTATGATATTGAGGACGCCCTAGTCGCCATAGCTCTAGTGGTTAGCAATATCACTTCCTCCATCATGATGCCCGCAAACCGCGAAAGCTCCGAGAATGAAAGTTGGTGACACGGTCACGAACGTCGCGTCGTGTCACAGTATGAGTATGCCGAATAGGTTATTGGCTACTGCCCGCCGATACTTGTGACAGTATTGAAATCGTATTCAATACTGTTACAAGTATTGAATTTCAATAATTTCTTTCAGGCACCCCCGGTGCAGGGCAGAAGTCCTCTCCGGAGGCCTTTCGGCCAGTTTTCGAGAAACATTTGTTTTTTTTTCTTGTTTTGACATCTTTTTGCATACTTAAGGGTCAAAATTCTTTCGGCCAATCTTCGGCCAAACCCTCTTTTTGGGAGACTCTCTCGGCCAGGGGCCGGTCAATCGCGACAGGACTTCTCCCTTGCCCCGGTGGTCCACTGGTGCTACCCCACATATCCGGGCACAGTTATGCCCTAAATTTAGTTGCCATATGCGCCATTGGTCGATATTTCACTTGTAGGCTTCTGAATGGATGCATGATGCCATAGGGGTAGTGATTTTCTTGATTCGCCAGTTCACAAAGGTTTGTCAATTGGCATGATATTTTCAATAATTCTTTAGAAACCCACCACACCACCGAATCACGCGCGTAAGCATTCAAATTGAAGGTATACAACATACTCAATCATGTTTAGGTCACAGGGCCCGTTGGCATTTGGTGATAGGTTCCATAAAGGTACGAAATGCATCCATATATGCCATGGGTAAAACAGTATAATATATTCCAAGCGATCCAACGTGACACAAGTAGATAGCATGCTCGTAATCATTCCAACCGGGTGCCCAAGCGCCGTACATCGCCCAAGTATTTTTCAAAATGATATTTTGGACTATAATCAGCATTGAAAGGGGCCTATACGTTGTCGGGGATGCATGGTTGAGTGTTGAACATGCGCTAAGACCTCGCAGTCGGCACAGGTGTACGCGTACGCAAGTAGCATGCTAGGAATCACCCCAACGGGCGCCCTAGCGCCATATATCGCACGGACATGATTTGATATGATAATCCGGACTACGAGACGTACTGAGTTGGGCATGGTTGATATTGGAGGTGCACAATTGAGTGTTGGGGACGAGGTGCTAGGGCCTGGTAGATTGAGTACCAGTACGCATACACAAGTAGCATGCTCGCAATCATTCTAACGGGTGCCCAAGCGCCGTACATCGCCCAAGTATTTTTCAAAATGATATTTTGGACTATAACCAGCATTGAACGGGGCATATACGTTGTCGGGGATGCATGGTTGAGTGTCGGATATGCGCTAAGACCTCACAGTCGGCACAGGTGTACGCGTACGCAAGTAGCATGCTATGAATCACCCCAACGGGCGCTCTAGCGCCATATATCGCACGGGCATGATTTGATATGATAATCCGGACTACGAGACGTACCGAGTTGGGCATGGTTGATATTGGAGGTGCACGATTGAGTGTTGGGGACGAGGTGCTAGGGCCTGGTAGATTGAGTAGATGAGTACCAGTACGCATACACAAGTAGCATGCCCGTAATCATTCCAACGGGTGCCCAAGCGCCGAACATCGTCCAAGTATTATTCAAAATGATATTTTTGACTACGAGAAACTAATTTTGTAGCATCATGCAGCGGGAAATAATTTTTGGAGAATTTAGCATGTGAGTGGGTCTAACAAATGAGCTGTAATTGATCCTGGCTGGCCTTTTGGGTGTTTGCCGCCATTGATATGCCGTATATTCATATTAAAGTGTCATGTGAGGTATATGGATGTAATATAACACTTTATAGGTCAGATTGTTCCAAGTATCGAGGAAGTTATGGCCGGTTCGGGTGCGGGTGCGGGTGCGGGTGCGGGTGCGGGTGCGGGTGCGGGTGGAAATGGCATATTTGGGCGCTTACCAGCCACCACACCTGACAATATGAATGACACCATTACTGCATTCCATGTATATGGATAGGCCACGAGCAATTAAACTGACCAAGTATACATACATATCGAATTTTAAAAGCCTTCGCGGCCGTTATACCATGACTTATGTGCTTATGTCACACGTTCGCGCGGAGGCAATTCAATCATTTTCGTCCTTAACCCCTATGGAGCGGATGGAACCTTTTGCGAAAAACATGTATTTTACAAATGCATTGTGTTTGTGGTATATGGTATCATGCTAGGTGCACGAGATTCGACATATGTTCCACAACCCATAGAAGGTCATGTTGAGCTATTGCATGCATGCGCACATGATATATACAACGATATATCGACAATATACAAGCAAAAAACACGCCGTTCCAGGAACCAAATTTGAGAAAATTGAGTTCTCGCAACCGCATAATCGAGTAATAAGTCATCCCACGACCAGAAAACAATCTCCTTTATTCATGTTTTGGAATAGGTAATGATATTTTTGGTCAAACGCGTCGATATATCGAAATATTCAAGCAAGTAGGCGAAAAAAACACCAAAAAACAAGAAAAAAACATTACTTTTACAATATTTTCCATACTTAAGGCGTAAATGGAGTGTTTTAAGCAATACATGAATATCGGCAACGTATATATGGCCCGTATGAAGAGCATGGTGATGTGATATGATACAAATCATTGAACCGGCATACCCGTGCCGATGTATGTCACCAACACTGCGATTTCTCACACTTTAGGATAGATTTTACACATATTACATCCCATGACACGAGCAACTTTGGGGATTCGCTCACAACGAAATGTCCCGTGCGTAAGGTATATATAATAGGTATATATATGCAAAATCCATTCTTGAGCATTAATGATACCTATCGCGGTGGGCGTGCGAAGCTTGGATGTGCGATTGCAACGAGTCATGTCAGTTCGAGTTGTGAATGTACTATGATCTGAGCGGTCAAAGTGTTCGTATACGGTACAAACCGCTCCATAGGGGTTAAAAAAAGCGAATTTCGTATTTCTGGCGGGTGTGGGTTATGTTCCATCACCGCGCGGGCTCTAATTCATATCAATCACGCAAGTGACTTGCTAGGTATCTTCAATACTATCCAATATCGAAACATGATGGTTGATTTGACCTCCGAGGCCTCGCATGAGGGTCTCTCAAGGGTTATAGTGTTCAATACTTGTAACAGTATTGAGCAAAATAATTTATTTTCTGGCATTTTACCCCCCGAAAGCGCGCCCAAAATACACCACCTTAAACTTGATGGTGGCATGTATACATGTTTTCAGAAATTCAAAAGGGTCATAAATGAATTTTCAAATATGTGGTTTGACCTATATGACCAAGTTTAATGCCGGCTACATCCGTTTTGCTTCGGTACTTGTAACAGTATTGAAGCACCGGGTAGTAGCCATTATTCGTGGCATGAATGTCGCCGCTGAACGAAACACTCCGCTAGAGACGCTCGTGTTGTGGTATTTGTATTTCTATATGTTCACGGGGAAGCCGATTTCCCCCCCACTGTATGGGGGCCTGCTTCTCCTAGTATCACCCCTTGTTGCGTGTGTCACTGGTCGCGTGTCACCGTCCGACACCGACTTGCTAGAAAGCTCACTGCCGTAATCTTTCTATTAATTTGTTATCACCGGTTTCCCCAGCACTGCCTTCTGAGTTCCTGTTGCAGTGAAATAGTTATATATATATTCACACAAATATATACCTATTTTCACCTGTTCTATCAGGTTATCGGTCCCACTTCACGTGAGTGGCGATTCCGGTTGGTTCGGCTCGCTTCGGTTCGTCCGATTCTACAAACCGTCATTTTTTTACCGTCAACATCGCAGCGTAATTTAACTGCGAACCGTACCAGCGGCAATTTTTTCCGTCTCCGTTCCCTTTGCCGCTTCCGTCAACCGTGGTTCACCTACCGACTGTGACTGGTAACCGACGCACCGTTTCCGTCAGCTGTTGACATCGCAGCTATCGCAGCTTGATATGCACCGTAAAATGCGGCAAATCCCTTTCCGTCTCCGTTCTTTTTGCCGCTTCCGTCTTTCGTGGCTTGCCTACCGACTGTGGCTGGTATCCCGCGCACCGTCTCCGTCAGCTTTCGTGCATTCTGGTGCACTCCGTCATTTTTTTAAGGCGTCCTTCTACACTCTGGCCAGCAGCGCCTCTGCTGCCGGGGAACTGCTTTACCGTACGGCATTTTTGACGTCACCACCGTTTTCCTCGTCAAAAACTGCCCCAATTTGACCTTTCGATCGTTCAATTCGCTTGATTTTTCGAGAAGATACCTTTTCGCTTGGGAACCCTATCTTGGGGTTCGCAGAATTCTGCAAACAGCTGGCTGGAACTGTCATGTCCACGAAACGTCCGCGTGCACGTATGGCCGCTGTTCGTTCAGCGTTGCTCTCTCTCCGAGTGCATCGACATCCTTTTACCGCTGGTTATGTTCTGGTGGTGCCTGGTGGTGCTTGCGCACCAGGCACCAATCACAACGACAACATCCTAGACGACAACGACGAGACCAATGACTTCCACGACTTCGTCTCGCCACTTCCCTCACCTTCGCCTTATGGCCCCCAGTGGTCGCCATCTGGTGGTGTCTGGTGGTGCTATCACGACCGCTTCCCCCCTCTCCATCATCCCTTTCGAGTTCCTCCCCATGACCTCGATCACGTTCCCTCACCGGATTTTCCACCTTCCACCTCCCTATCCCCTCTTCAGCGACGCATTCGCTCTGGTGGTGCCAGGCCGCTTTTGGCTTTTTTGGCACCGCGTGGGCATTGGCCGATTCGTCGTTTTCATGGCGCTCGAGGACTTCTGCAATCGAGAACTCCGCCGCCGCCATCCCACAATCACGTCGCGGCTTGTAGATGCTTGCCCTTAGGTACTAGGATTTTAGGCAGCGCCCCATGCACCGATGTGCTTCTAGTTGGGTTGAGAAAGGCCCCTTAGGCCTAAACATTCTAGTAACATTGGGTTAGGATTTAGGGTTTGTCACGGGGATGCCAACTTTCCCCCCATAGGGGGGGGAGCGGTGGTGCACCCTTCTGTCACCCCTCGCCTGGCTGTCACTTGCAGTGCTGTCCGCGTCACTGTGTCACAGGCTCCCGAACCCTAAAGCCTGCTTAACATTTGTTATTATCCGACTTTAGACTCTACCAGCCTGACACGCCTGCCTTTTCCGTTTCACAGTGACAGTGCATATATAATTATATATATATATCCCCTGTTCTATGAGGTTATGGGCCCACCACGCTTCCACTGCTCTATGAGTTTGCCTGCTTCGGGATGACCACTCACACCTTCGGGGTGAGGTGGTGTCACGGGGAAGCCGATTCGTCCCCCCCACTGTATGGGGGCCTGCTTCTCCTAGTATCACCCCTTGCTGCGTGTGTCACTGGTCGTGTGTCACCGTCTGACACCGACTTGCTAGAAAGCTCACTGCCGTAATCTTTCTATTAGTTTGTTATCACCGGTTTCCAGCACTGCCTTCTGAGTTCCTGCTGGACTTCGGGTTTAGGCTTAGTTATTATGGGCTCTGACTAGCCCCTAGCCTGACCCTGCTTCCGTATCGTGTCCGTGACATCCTAGCACTGTACTGTACAGTAGTACAGTACAGTAGTACAGTCTTGCTTCACTGTCTGGGTTTCCGAGAGCATAAAGCCTCGGCCAGACACTGTTTATGTGATTATCAGTTTGATGCTCAGCGAGCTTAGCCGGACAGCGTATCTGTCTTCCTCGCAGGTTATGGCCCGCACCGGCTTTCCGGTGATTCTGATGATGGCGCAGCGCCTTGCTGTTGCCATGTTCGGCTAAGTAGGACGTAGGAGGGGTTGAGCGCCCACTTGGGCGGTGGTGTATCATTCTCGCGGTATGGCCTTTTGACATGGCAGTGATGGCGGCACGCGTTGTGCTCGCCTTCGCTGCGTAGGAGATCAGTTTGTGGCGGATTGTTTTTATTTTACAGCAGTATCGTCGCAGCGAGAGTTGATCTGCATCGTGCGCCACTGGCCCTGGCGAGGACGCTCCACACGTTGTGAATTTTTGGCCACTCTCAATCTTCCGCTTACGACCTGTAATTTTTCAGTCTGTTCTGCTGAGACTTCTACGGAGTATCTGGCCGCTGTGACAGTTTTTACACCATCGCCCTGCTTAGCTCGACCTTTCCCCTGTCTCTCTATCATGGTTACCACAGCAAATAGAATGACGCGGTCACGCGTCCGTAGATTAGAGACGATTTTTGATGATGTGGGTGCGCAGCACACTGCGACACCACACACCCCGCAGCTGCCAGCTCCGTCCACCGCAGCTGCGAGGGAGGTTCTCGACAAATGTCAACAGCTTGCTCGCGACAATTTTGACAGAAAGGTTGCAAAAATCGTTGCCACGAAGATTCTCGGAGACATGTCAGACCGCTTCGCTGGTACGGAGTCCGACGCAGTCGACATTTTTTCGCAGATCATGCATGAGCTTCGGGCACAATTTCTTCTCCAGTCGCAGGCACTTGCTCCCCTCTTTGACCTGACTGACATGACTGTTGCGGCTAGGCATGAGGGCAACGAATTGCTGCTTTCGGCTCTGACGTTTCTGGCTCGCCCTGGCTCGCCTGCTCGTGACTGGCTTGAGGCCTCTGGGTCTGACGTTCCTGGAGATGGCAAGCGTGCTGCCCTTGAAGTGGTACGCATGCTCCAGGAGCGCTCAGAGCCCTTTGACTCTTTTGAGTCGCTGCTGGCGGTTCGCATCCCCAGCAGCGGAGATCCTGACCGTGAAATCCGTGAGTTCAATGGCCTGTTGCGGGACGTTCAGCGTTCCCACAACTTGCCAGAAGAGGACGCGGTGAAGCGGCAGTTTCTCAAGGCTCTCGGCAACTCGGCACTGTATCGTGAATTGGCTAATTCTCTGGCTCGGGCTGACCAGCGGCAGGGAGTGTCTCTTCTGACTATCCAGGCTCGTGTGCGGGAGCAGTTCCGCCACGGCCTGAAAGTCTCTGGCACCCCTGTTTCTGCTTTGTCTTTCGGCGATGGCGCGTCTGACCTGGCTGCGGCGTTGTCCAGTCTGCAGAAGCAGCTGGAGCGCATGCAGCAGGACATTCGTGACCTGAAGCGGCAGAAGCGGGAAGGGGCACCGCCTGCGGGCAAGCACCTTACCCGCTCTGCTGCTAAGCATCATCGTGCTGGTGTTAAGCCACTTGGCACCGCTCCTCCTGTCTCGTTTGACAAGAAGAGCGGTGCCTTCGTGCCTCACTGCAGAAATGCGGAGTGTGCACAGAGTGGTTTGAAGCACTGGCATGCTGAATGCCCCAACGGCGGTCCTCAGTCTGCCCACTACTGTGGTGCAGTTGAGAACTATTATGAGACTGACTGCTTGGCTGTTCGTTTCAAGCGTTTCTATGACGCTGGGGATGAACATGCCTTCGAGTCGCTCTGCGCGATGGAGGGTCGCCCGGAGGTGGTCGAGCTGTCGGCACATTCTTTTGTGCCGGCTGAGCCCACATCTCTGCGGCACTTTCAGGATGCGGCGGCTTCCGCTCAGGATGCGGCAGCTGACGAGGACGGCATGGCTCAGTTTGGTCTGGCCACATTCCACTCGGGTGCACGGGGCTCGATTCCGCCACCGCCTGCGGTTCGGCATCCCTCTGCACTCGTGGCTGGTGGTGTGCCTGCGGCTCATGACCCGCCAGTGGTTGTCCCTGGCTCTCTCGGCTTGCCTGGCTCTGTCCCGTCACTCCAGCTTGGCGACTCTGCACCGGCTCCGCTGTTTGCTGGCATGAGGATTGAGGCTTCTGGCATTGGCTTTGAGGTCTCTGACAATGACCAAGGCTCTGACGATGAATCTGACGGCGGGCAGCGAGTGGCTTTTGGCTCCTTCGGCACTCTTGAGCATGGCTCTGACTCTGACCTTGCTGACGGGGGAGCATCGCCAGCAGCAGCTCCGGTGTACCGGCCGCGGGCTCCGCCGAGCTTTCTCCGGTGTGCATTGATGTCTTCGGTGCTTTGCTGTTCTCTACTGGCCAGCGCTACGGCGTCTCTGGTTGCCGTGGGCGGTGGTGACAGGGGCCTGGTTGAGCCCGGAGTCACCGTCCGTCGGTTTACTGGAGATCTCTTTGCTTCGTGGCTACTGCCCGGAGCTTCAGTACTGTTACAAGTACCGTAGTAAAATAGACGTAGCCGGCATTAAACTTGGTCATATAGGTCAAACCACATCTCAGAAAATTCATTTATGACCCTTTTGAATTTCTGAAAACGTGTATACATGCCACCATCAAGTTTAAGGTGGTGTATTTTGAGCGCGCTTTCGATGGGTAAAATGCCTGAAAATAATTTATTTTGCTCAGTACTGTTACAAGTACTGAACACTATAACCCTTGAGAGACCCTCATGCGAGGCCTTGGAGGTCAAACCAACCATCATGTTTCGATATTGGAAGGTATTGAAGATATCTAGCGAGTCACTTGCGTGATTGATATGAATTTGGGCCCGCGCGGTGATGGAATATGACCCACACCCGCCAGAAATCCGAAATTCGCTTTTTTCAAGGACGAAAATTATTGAATTGGCTCCGCGCGAACGTGTGACATAAGAACATAAGTCACAGTATGGCGGTCGTGAAGGCTTCTAAAATTCGATATACATGTATAGATGACAAATTTACTTGCTCATGGCCTTTCCATATGCATAGCATGCATTAAATGCGTCATTCCTATCGCCAAGCGTGGTTGTTGGCGGCCCCTCAAACATATCATTTTCCGCACACCCAAACCCAATGGTCTGCATCACAGTGGTTGTGGAACCAATCACTCTATGCCAACGGGACCTATGACCCACACATGATATGATATGATGTCTGCCTTCAATTTGAATGCTTTCCCACTTGATTCGGCGGTGTGGTGTGCTTGAAAAAAAATATTGAAAGAGGCATGTCATTTTCGACATATTTGTCAAGCAGGTAATCCGGAAAATCACTGCCCATTGTGTTATATACGTCCAGTGAGAAGCCTCCAAGTGGAATATCGACCAATGGAGCATATGGCAAGTTAGTTTAGGTCATAAATGTGCCAAGATATGGATGGTAGCCCAACCGAACCAACGGAGATGCCTGAAAAAATTCGCGGGGACTCAGTACTTGTAATAGTACTGAACACGATTTCAGTACTATTACAAGTACTGCCGGGCAGTAGCCATTCGATTCCACCACTTGGTGCTGCAGACATCCGTGATTGGCCGCCAGACGATGGGGTTCTTATGTGTGCTTCTTCAATGCTCAAACCGCCGTGGGGGTCTACTTGTTTAAGTTCTTCGGTTACTTTACATTCTGCTGTGGATCCACCTTGCCCGCTTGGGTCTGGTGGTGCTCAATTTGCAACAGACAGCTTACAATTCACTTCGGGATTCTTCCGTGCTTGCATCCCGATCGCTGAACTCAGCTCTGCTGACCAGCCTCAAAGTGGTTGAGTTTGCTTCAATTGTCCTGGCAGCTTGATTAGCTTTAGCCCAGTAGTGGGATGACCGGGTCAAGACCCCGGCACCCAGCTAGAAGTGATCGGTTTCCACCGAAGTGAATGTTAGGTGTTTGTTTATTGTCTCGTGGCTGTATATCCTGTACCTGCTTTGCTAGGTAGTCACACCCACGGGTGGTGTGCTGGACTTCGGGTTTAGGCTTAGTTATTATGGGCTCTGACTAGCCCCTAGCCTGACCCTGCTTCCGTATCGTGTCCGTGACATCCTAGCACTGTACTGTACAGTAGTACAGTACAGTAGTACAGTCTTGCTTCACTGTCTGGGTTTCCGAGAGCATAAAGCCTCGGCCAGACACTGTTTATGTGATTATCAGTTTGATGCTCAGCGAGCTTAGCCGGACAGCGTATCTGTCTTCCTCGCAGTTCCTGTTGCAGTGAAATAGTTATATATATATATTCACACAAATATATACCTATTTTCACCTGTTCTATCATATGTGTCATTTCATTTTGGCAATCGTGATACAACCGTGTTAGCGTGACACCCCCCTTTAGGCTATTCGACATTGTGTAATTGCATATTGATACAGGAGAGGAGACGGGAGGGTCCAAAGCACCGCGCCTTCATGTTATTATACAATTACAAATACAAATAATTATACAAATATTATTATTATTTTTATTATCAATTTCATAATATCTGATCACCAGCACCAGCAGTCAGAGTCACAGCACTACTGTAGAGCCCTATCGAAGCCGAACGTTACTTCTCTTTTCAATTATTTTCAACATGCCTTCGCGTGCCAATCGGACAGCTGGATCCTTGTCAGCCAGCTCAAACACTTGTCAGAAGAGAACGCTCATGTCACGCACGCACAAATTAAGGACAGACAAGAGCGAGTCTCGGTTGAAAAGTCCAACGTAAAGTCGAAAGTGAAATATAATCTCTGAAGGATCGGTTTAGGGTAGGGCAGAAGTCTAGGTGCAATAGCAATCAAATAGCTTGACTACCACTCCTGTCTTATGCCTAGGGTATAAGTCCAAGATAAACACATAAATAACAAGACTGGCGTACAAGTCGGTACAGGCGTACGCTTGTGGTTTAGGCAAGAGATTACGCGTACAAAGCATTTGAGAAACTTAAGAAAATTCAAGCTGCCTTATGGATCAGTTGCGAATATTTTCACTTAGGCGTGCTGTCAGGCTGACACTTGCCGACATGCAGAGTCTAATCCACACCAAGCATCCGAGGTACGAGGAATACATATGATATTTATTTTCTTCCTGCAGGTTCTAGTTCTGTTGTCAAAGCTAGTTCCAAAGTGAAGCACAATATCATTTTAGACAGGTAGGAACTTGTGTTTTGAATCATAAAGTTCGAAGAAATCACTATGGGCATCAGGAGATTTGCTTCGAAAGTTTAGCTCAGCGCGGTCTGCATCACATCCTTATTACGTCACGAGTCCTTGCTTGAAAATCTCTTCTTGTTTCGCACTTTCAGGTCGGCCGCAATACTCGCGCATGAGGAGCTCTGCGTACGCACAGCACAACAACATCGACGGCTGAGCATGCTTCCTTTCTCAACCACCCTCTTACAACAAATGCATCTCGAGACTTTCAACTTGCTGCACGAAAACTTAGTCAGCCTGCGAAGGTAAAGATCCATTTCCTTTAATGTCCAAGTGGAACGATAAGTGTACAGTCGCTAACTTTGAAACTAATATCGCTTCGAAGCGAGATGGCACTCCCTTCGCCAATTGCGACCAACTAATGAGACTACACTTTGCTCGAAACAGACGTGACCCAAAGTCTTTCTACACGGGCTCCCGACAGCTGCATGGCGTGACGGCGATGCACGGCACCTTTGAGCAGGAGCTTATGGAGGGCGTCAAAGCATTTCAGGTCCTCCATAACTAAAACGAAGAACTTTTGCAGTGTCCCCTAAAAACTTTCCTTTCCCCTGAGCATTGAAGCCAGGATGCTGACTCAACCTGGATTGAATCAGACCCTTCATATTTGTAGCAACCTAAGTTTGAGACAACACTCAAAGCGCAGAAGAGAGATGCGCGTAAAGTAGAACCCGATGATTCGAAGAGAACATCTGAGCGCGACTTGGATTTGCCGTGGAAGCCCGCCTAGACGATAGTCCGGTCTTATGATTTAACCTTAGACAGTGACACTGCGCCAAATAACACTGAAGAAAAGACCGCATCCACCAATCTTACAATCCTGCTGAGGGACGTTCTCTTTCACTTTCTCTTTCTCGGCTGGTGGCTTGCACAAATCTTCTGAGAGGTAGTCTGTTTCTCTTTATCGGCGGGTGACTCGCACTAGTCTGCTTGGAGACGCGCGCTCTCTGTTTATTGGCGGGTGGTGGTATCGAGCTTTGACGTTCTCTTTAAACTATTCTTCGCAGGCGCAAAGAGCGAGTGACGCGACACAGGTCAATCAGCAACTGACGGACGTGTTGAGCTGTCGTATAGGCTCTCTGCTTTTGATGAGACAGGCGCAGCGGTATGACACCTTTCCTCAGAGAGTCGAGGCACATCTGATCTTCGAGAAACGCAAATGAACCTGTGTCGTGTGGAGGGCTGCCCGCTGACCAGTGGTGTTGACGAGAATGGCATTTGTTCAAAACTCGATATCCAAATAAGTGCCAGAGCGAAATTATATGGACTAGAAGCCGACATGCATAGCCCCGCATGAAGTGCATCAAGCTTTCTCAGAGCAAGCGACATCTTCGGCATTGGTGGGGATCGCATGTTTATTCCGCCACACGCGTGTCGCCTAGCAGAAGCGCTCCTCCACCCTCAGGCCTCAGTCATCATCTCTTGAAGACCGTTACCTTTCTCTTGTGGACCAAACTTCGCTTTATGAGCACGGCACCGGTAAAAGAGTTTTTCTTCGTGAAACGCTATGCAACCGTTCGCAAGTTACGAGCACTCTCATGTTACTCCCACGTTGGGCCTTGACACTATACACTGAAGTCGTCAGCATTCGCTGTGCAAGGAGAAAAATGCTGATGTTGCAAAACCCACATTGCCCCTTACGCCGACTGCCTTCATCAAGATCTGATGATACACAGCCGGTTCCTCTCCGGTAGATGGCAGTTTCAGATGTAGCCCATGGCGCTGCCTCTGACGGCACTGCATGCTTGGCCGTCCCTTCGAGTGCGATCGGCGGGTGTCTCTCCGTTGTTCGCAGGCTGATGCAGGCCGAAGCACTTTCCGCAAACGAGGGTCAGGCGCGTGGCTCCGTCTGAAGCCTCTCAGGCCCCTCTGTGCGCAGAACCCTCCTGCTCACGGCGCCCTCTGCCAGACGCTCCGTCTCTTGCAGAAGTCGGAGCACTTCACGTCAATTGCCGGTTATGCCAGGCTGGCACTTTGCTGGAAAGGCTGTTCAGAGGCGTGGTGGTCGAAGGGTGTTGGGTTGTGAGGGATGCCTATTGGAGCATCCACTGAGCAGGAGGTGCTGAGCGGGCAAGCAGGTGCCGGATGACCGGGCAGGCCCGGTACTGAAGGAGGTCTCCATACGCAGTCTCCTCGAAGGCGCTGCCCCTATCGCGCAGGTAACCATGCTCAGCCATGTCTCCGCGGTGATGCCGCAGGCCCCAGAAGGGCCACGTCAGCAAGCGCCACGTCGACGCCGCACCGACCGGGGGCCTTGAATGGCACGTCAATGTCGCATGACGCATGCAGCGCCGTGTCTCGTGCTGCAGGAGAAGCAGGCAGGTTGCTGGTACAAGCGCTCAGCTGTGCATGTGACATATGCCGAACGTGGGCCCGTGCAGGGCGCCAAGCTGTTGACTGAGCACCGCACGCTATGGCCCATTGCAACGTGATGAGGTCCCCGCCGCCAGTTGCTGAAATGGTGCTTCGGCTTTGGGTGATTCTGACGAAGGGACCTTGCTCTGTGGCGCAGGGCATTTGCGAGCGCGTGCACGGACGAGCGGCTCGTGTGCTGGTGGAAGGGGCTGCCGACACCCAGCTGCTGTGCGCTCCGAGTCACCTGAACCACGTTTTCATGGAGCTGTTCAAGAATGCCCTACACGCCACAGCCACTGCTCATCAAGGTCGGCTCTCCTGCCGGCCATTGCCGAGAGGCGCCAGAAGGTTTCTCTTTTAAGGCAAGATGGCGCGCGCGGGGCATGGGAGGGCGCCAGGTGTGAGAGCGTGTAACCGAGGTTGATCAGGCAGCGGGTTCAGGGGAGCTGCAGATGCAAAGGTTCCACCGCCGGATATCGTGGCGCGTGTGGGTGTCGGCAAAAACGAGCTCGGTATCCGCATCATCGATAAAGGTGCAAGCATTGGCGACCCTTCTTTGCCGGTGCTTGCCAGCAGTTAGCGGCACTTTCCACCGTTTGCAGGCTCTTGCTGGCCGTAAACGCGTACTCGTAGGCAAACCTGGGTATATCTCCCTCATCCGTGATAGGTAGAGTTGACTCTAGAACGCGAGGCTATGGCGTACCTTGCATTCCTCATCTGTGGCAGTGAAGCCATCCTGGTCATCTTGGTCATCCTCCCAAGTGTCTTGGAACAGTCATTTCCCCCCTTTACATCGAAAGCGTACGCGCTACTCGATTGTAGGATTGTCCTCTTTATGTACTGATATCGTGTAACTGTTTGCTGTGATTATGACATATTATGACGGCTATGGCTGGAGACTGGGGAGATAGATGAGGGAGGGGGGTGCCTTGCTCAGGTACTGGCATGCCGCGAGAGCACCTGCGCCCCGCCTTCGAATTCTGCTACAGGTTGCTTCTCCATTCTCAAATATTCACACTGATGTGCAACGCATCGGACGGCATACCTCTGGACAAATTTCTCGAAGGTTGTGCTGAAGTTTTTGAACCCTTCTGGTGGGTTCGAGGCAAGCTGAGGGACTCCACGTTGTGGGCTCCATATTAGGGGGGTGTGTAACCCAAACACCTACTGATCCCAAACCTTCCGGGTTATCAACAAGGAAGGGCGGCGGATTGGCTCCCATGACAGTCAGCCCGAGTCACATGTCTGTGTCCGGGTATCTTGTGTGTGGTACCTCTCCTCTGCTCCCTCCCTTTCTTCCCCCACTACCCTTCCCTTCCCACTAGTCTCTCCCTCGGCGCTCTCCCCTTTGACCTAAACGAGCGCAGCTGTGCTTCCTGTGGAATCATTCTGGCGTGTACCACCTCTTTGTATATATTTTTTTGTTAATGGCAAATCGTGATGGCGTTTTCTTGTAATTTTTCTTACGAAAAGTACGCTTTCGCCTTGAATTTTTAATCATTTGTGAATATACCATGATTGTTTTATAATATATGGTTAGACAATATAAGGGGGCTAGGCTCCCCCGAAAAAAAGCCACACAACCCGGAAAGGGTTGTCCTATTTGTTTATCTATTATGGTTAGAAAATATGTTTATGCTTTTGAATGCATTTTTCAATATCTTCATTAAATCCGTTGTGATGAATTTATTGTAATCCTATTTGTGATCTCCATTGGCGATCTATTGCTACTTTTGCTACTTTTTCCGGAGTCTTCTTGTTACCTGATATGTATTCAGGTTTTTGTTCCATTCAATCTGACCAGCGCATTAGCTGTTGCTGATGCCTGCGAGGAGACACACGAATTGCTTGCACCCTTTGGCTCCTGTGCCGACCCTTCATTTAGGTGGGGGGCCCTTTGATTCCTGCCTATTATGTTCTTCACTTCCCCTTCATTTAGGTGGGGAGCCCTTTGATTCCTGCCTATTTGTTCTTCACTTCCCCTTCATCGCCCATGCCTGTAGCATTTGCTGTGCGTGTTGTGTGAGCCACCGGAAATCTCATTCTGTGTTGACCGGATGTTAGTGCCCCATATTTCAGCTGAGTCTTGTGAAGCTTTGTTCTGTGAGAGCCGGGAGGGGGGGAACATCGGCAGGGGTGGATGTAAGAGTGGCCAGTGAGGAGCAGTGAGAGCCCTTTTGGGAGGGGTGCTGCGAGATGATATGACGGGAGCTTGACGGCCATATGGCATTTGCATTTGTGTGTGTGGGTGTGTGTGACCAGCACATCCAAGGCCCCGCAGGCATATGTGGATGGTACAGACGCAGCAAGGGGAGGACATGTAAGTGGGGGGCGGTATCATGTACCGCCCCCCTTAGCGGGAATGGGGCTTGGTCTGCCCATGAGTCGATTGTATACGCGGTAAGCTCGCTCGCATGGTGATCCGAGATGGCTGTGGTGTGTTTACCTGCGCATAGCAATGCCTGGATATCCGCGCATTTCTTCTTCATAATAAATGCTGCTGCGCCTTGGTCTTTGTACCGTGAAGCCGATGGTGTATCCCTTACATCGACGATTCTCCGTTGAGATAACACCTGAGGGCAGGATTGCAAAATGGAGAGTTGGACGGTGCTGTATGGCGCTGAGAATCCCACTAACTGTTCCTGAAGTCTGATTATCGGTGCTCAGTTGCCGAGAAATACTGCTGTCTCTTCTTGCCATGTCGAACAGAGGGTAGCAAAAATATTGTTGTGACGGAGATTTGGTGGGCTGATATTGTGTGTTCTCATCTTGTTGTTGTATATCTCCTAATTCCCGTGAGTGTGTCGATGGCTGTGTTGCAGCCATTTCGGGGGAGATTTGGGATTGATTGCCGTCGAGAACGGTGGTGCGGAATCGACTGTGTGGCTTCCACTCATGCCAACTATACTGGAAAATATTCCTACCACTGTGGAATAGCAAACACAGATCTGTCATGCAATGGAATCGCATGTGCATGTTCAATGAGCATCCTCATGGCATGGTCACCCTGATATTTTTTCCTTGCAACATTCTGTATGAATCTTCACAGCTCTGCCACAATTTGCGCACATTTCTTTTTAAAATTTCCCGTCTGAGCACCCAAAATGTTCATATTCTCGAAATTCCACCTAAGATTTTGATAATATGTTGAAATATGCTACCAGGACCCAAGCCCCCAATCCTATTATATGCCACTAAACTTATACCATACTTTCCTTTTCTGAATTGGAAGATGCAAAGCATGCTACTTTCCCCCAATTGAATGTTTTGAAATGTAAGAATATGTTTTAAAGTTTTAGAATGCGGCAAGGTTTAAAAGGTGGCAAAATGTTTTAAATTGCGATGGGGGAGAAATGTGTAAAAGTATCAAAGTGTTTTGGCATGTCGCAGAAACTTTTATTAAAATCCTGCAAACCGGTTTAAACGTGTAAAAAAGGGTTTGGCGATCTAAAGTGCGGCAAACTGTCTTAATGTGTTATGAGGTGCGGGTTGAGAAACTAAATTTAACTTTTGGAATGTGGAAACTTTGTTTAAAAAATAACGTTCCAAAACATTTCAACTTAAAAACTTTGATTTTTTAAAAAAGAAACCCCCATTCTTCCCAACTTTAAAACTTTGCAAAATAACAAATCCGCATTAGAGTGTTTGGTTGTTTCATTTTTTATACCAGGGACCTTCTTGAGGTTTAGATCTCGTTCATTGAGCTCAGTGTCCCTCACGGGGTTTGATTGTTTCATAATTGAGCTCGGGGACGCGCGGGGCTTGACGTGCACTTCACGAACATCCAAATCGCCCCCAGTCTGCAAAACAACAGCATGCACATGGCCACCGGCATTCGCAACTCCATCACCGCCGATTACGCGAGCGACGTGCTGAACATACGCAACGCCATCTTTGTCGCCGGCAACGACGGGCATCAAATCCGAGGTGGGAGGCTCGTAGGGCACATCATGGTGTTCGACACGAAACTGGCCATGAACGGTATGCGCAAACTCTGCAACAATTACGACCATACCCGCGGCATGCGCCCGGAGCTCGCGCGACGCCGTATTTTCTGGTATCCGATGGACATGAACTGGTAACAAAACCATTCGGGCAACGAGCTGCATCTTACGGAGCACGTGGCGACGGCTTATCACGGCTGGGGGCCTTCGCCCGCGACGTACGACTTTATGGAATTTTCGAATTCCGATTACATCAAACGCGTCACGTCACCAGGCGAGACCAGCACCTGCCACACCATGATGAAAGGCACCATGCACATGTCGTACAACACCCCCACGCCCAACGGGGATTGGACGTCCAACACCACCTGCAAAATCCACTTTTGGGGAATATCGGGGTACGAGAACGACGGTGGTTTCGGTTATAATGGTCGGTGCAGCTGGGGCCACACAACCTACCTGCGTCCCAGAGAGAGCGAATACGTATCTTGGGCCGCGCCGTACTCGCAGCAGGCACGTCTGAGCGCGGACATCGTGCCCGGGGTGGATGGCACAAAAAACACGCGGGGCATCCGTTACTTCGCCGATCCCGTGAACAGCACGTGGTACATGCTGGCGGGATGCAAGTCTTTCACGTCGTGCGAAGCGCGCCACGCAAGGGTTGGAGAACAACGTCGACAGCGGGAATTGCCTGCAGTTGCAATTGGTGCGCAAGCTGCCGCACGTGATGGACTGAGGTATGTTCACAATCGCCGTCTGGGCCATGCTGCGCACGAACGCGACCAGCAAACCAGCAAACCAGCAAACCAGCAAAACCAGCAAACCAGCAAACCAGCAAACCATTACCGGCAACAACGCGTGCATCGGTAAATACCCGACTACATAAGAGGCGTGTAGTGGGGGAGTATCCTTATTATATACACTTGTATCTCTTAAGTACCTTATGTATTTGCCAGGATTTACCAGTATTTCGGAACGCCTCTTATGTAGTGAGTACCTACGGTTATCTACGGCAGCATTG
The DNA here is from genome assembly GCA_001247695.2 of Cymbomonas tetramitiformis. Taxonomy (NCBI): domain Eukaryota; kingdom Viridiplantae; phylum Chlorophyta; class Pyramimonadophyceae; order Pyramimonadales; family Pyramimonadaceae; genus Cymbomonas; species Cymbomonas tetramitiformis. Next base: position 61,278 of record LGRX02025879.1, on the reverse strand, counting down.
CGTAAGTCGACACAGCGGAATCGCAAAAATGAAGGAATCGTTAACCAATTTATTTTTTTTATTCCTGCGTTTTTCAATATAACCGCCTACTTACCACCCATGCCCGCCTTGCATTGCTCGCTCCCCAGCTCGCAACCATATATCAATTGATTGATTGTTGTATGTGTTCCGATGTGAGGATATATTACTATAGTATTAATCCCCTGTTTGGAACATCTTCAGCGATATTCTTTGAATGTTGCCATTACATTTCTTGGAAATCTGCGACAATCTCTGAACTCTGATTTTTTTTGTATTTCTTGGAAATCTGCGACAATCTCTGAACTCTGATTTTTTTGTATTTCTTGGAAATCTGCGTCAACTTAAAAGCAACAATCGAAGATGGTTGCCGGTCTTGTGTGTTATGTGTTCCGATGTAAGGATATAATACTCTAATATTAATCCCCAGTTTCGAACATCTTCAGCAACATTGCCATTACATTTCTGGAAATCTGTGACAATCTCTGAAAAGTTAGAAATAATCTTATGTGCGTTCCAATGTAAGGATATAATACTCTAATATTAATCCCCAGTTTGGTACACTTTCTTTTCTTCGGGTACTTTATCTTCTGGGAATTGATTCCCCGGGAAACCGAAGAAATTTATCAAGAAAAATTAATAGGAATTAGTTCCATTAAAAATCTCAATTGTAAACCATCTGTTAATACTTTAGTGGACGTAATATCCAATTCTAAATCATTTGATGCAATAACATTAACAGTGGAAACAATATTATAATCAGTTCCCGTTACATTGAAACTTGAAACTCTTACAATATAATTGGTACCTATAACATTGTTAATATTTGTATCACTATGTTGAATTTTAAATTTTGTCAAAAGAGCACTTCCATCACTTACATTAGGGTCATCCGGACTTAATGCAAAATTAAAATAATTAATGAACGATGTATCAAATTTCAATATTCTCATTCCTTGACCATCTTGAATCAATCCTTTTTTACATTTGGAATAATCTATTTTGTTTTCAATTTGAACAGAATTACATTCTATATCATTACAACCTATATCATTACAATTCACAATATCATTGCAACCTATTATGTCACCCGACATGTTAATTCTGAAAAATTCAGATGCACTACCATCAGGTTTTTTTTGAAAATTTATAAAATATATAGTTTTTGCATTTGATATGTCAACGTCTGCGGTATTCAAATTTATGAAACTGTTACCTGTTTTTTTAATTCCAAATAAATTAATATTTGTTGTATCATTTTGGGCGGTGTTGTTTATCGCTCCATTAACTCTTGCATTACCATTCACTTTTAAACCTGAATTTGTGTTTACTTGCAAAGTTTCACCACTAACAATAACATCATTTGGATTACTTGCATCATTCCCACTTGCCAATATAATAATTGCATTTCCAAGTCCTTTTGTATTCACTACGCTATTTACATCCACCGTACTGTCTCCAAGCAGTCCTATTGCATTTCCAAAAGATATATCGTTATTGATTTTTACACTTGCTCCAGCGGTTGCCGGTTCCAAAACATCATTTGTTTCGGTCCATTTTGAAGTTTGTGTAGGATTGTATGTTTGACCATTTACCGTATCACATTGTAAATTTGTACACACTAAACTTTGTCCAAAGCTACTCATCTGTCTATACTATAATTATGTAAAATAATTGAATCCTGGGCTTACCCAAATCAATACACCGCCACCCGCACCAGCCACTTTTGATTCCATAGCTGTTCCGATATATGAATCGCCCGCCGTAATCTGAGCACTATTAATTTCACCGCTTACTATGCATTTCACACGTTGGCCCTTTACATACGTATTATCTGTAGCAGCGGCATTCCTACATGTCGTGAAACCACGTCCAATCAACACGAAACAACTCTGAGTTGCAGCACTGTCTTGAATACAGACTCCGATGGGTGTACAATTCTGATTACTTTGAGTGTATGAGTTATTGAACGGTTGAACTCCATTCACGTTGTTTATTCCATCATCATCAAACATGACAATCGTCGAAGCAGTAATCGTATTGGCGGTATTATTTACAAATGTGAAAACATCCCCTGTGAACCTAAGCGGGTTTGCTGGAAGGGTGGTATGAGCGTACGCTTTCGTGATGAGTGTCAAAGGTACGCCTGATAGTGTGAGTGAGTTGGTTGAACTTGGATAAGCATAATTTAATGAATTGGATAGAATGATACCCGATGCATCGAGGTCTCCACTCAGATTTATGTTTGGGGCTGTATCGCCGTTTGCGACCACTTGTGCGAGCGTACCTACGGAACCTTGAAGTACTGCTCCACTTCTAACTTCGTTTGATGCTGAATCGTAATACAATTGTAGACTTTCTGAACTTACATCAGGACTGGCCCTAATAGGTCTGATATAGCAACTACTTGCGACACCGGCGTTTAATTCAACACCGCTCGCGTTCAAAACGATTGTGTTATCTGTGTTTACCGTACTCTGGGTACTATTTTGTCCTGCCAGAGCACCTATGTTTATGGAACTTTCACCGGCTGTAGATTCACCTGCATATTTTCCGATATTCACTGCTGCATCTTTGCAATTGTTCTGCCCACAGTCGTCCCCAATAGACACGACATAATCACCGCAGTTATTATTACACGCACCAGAACCAATGGCAATTGTGTCATTACTGGTTGTATTATTAATAGATAGTGCATTGCGGCCGATTGCTATAGAACGGTCTCCAATGTGGTCGCAATTAACAAATCCTTGAGTTTGTTCTCCGATTGATACTTTGCCAAATCCACCAGAGCCTGATTCAATTCTAAGATTATTTCCGGTTAATGTCTCTTGAGATACATTCATCGTACCCGTACCGCTATATGAAATATCAGTAACATCGCTGATGGCTCCTCTGGTTGTTACATCCTGAAGTGTGGAAGTATCAGGCTGAAGGGGTAGCCCCGTCAATTGAGAACCATTACCAATAAATGCTGATGCAGTAATACTATTTGTGGTAGTGCTTCCTTGGTCAGTCACTGATTGTAGATTCTGATTTGCACCTGAAGGTAAGTTGCTTAATAGTGAACCATCACCGCGATACTTGCCTGCAGTTAATGTTAAATCACCGGTATTGAGTACAAGTGGACCGTCGTTGATTAACACACCACTGCCCAATGGTTCGATATTAATTGTGGTCTGGAGGCATGTTATCTCGTTGATGCCTGTTTCGCCTATCTTAACTCGTGTTTGTTCCACCGGGTCTAAGCTTTTGATTTCAAAAGAAGCATCAAGGTCATCAAGGCCTGCTGAGAATCGTGATTTCGACACTGGATTGTTCAATACGAAATCGTTAAATTTTATTGAAGTGTGTACCTTCAGCGACCCATCTGTCAACAAGGACATTTGTTCTCGTTCATTTAATGGGTCTTGGGTATCTATGAATTTGATATCGTTCTGGTAGCGTATGTCTGACCCGATATGCATGGTCTCGAGCGGCGATTCAACGCTGCCTATAGTTTGACAAACAACCGTGTCGCAAGTGAGTGTATCAGTTACACCTGGGGTTGGCACGTATGCTTTGCCGTTAATTTCATTAACTATTAGATTTGAACCGAAAGCTGACATTATATATTATACTTTTTTTATTTTATGCCGTATTCCTATAAGATGTTGAAATTACATACCAATTTCCTGGAATCTCAACAATGGTAGTTGAACCTGATTGATACGTCCTTTCGCCTGATGCAATTAGAGTGACGCTTGTTATAGTGTCCCCGTTGTTTGTAGCATTTTCCAAAACGATATCGCCGTTAGCTGTGTCTGAATATCCATTTATTCTGTCACCCGCAAACTTCTGAACAGTAACCCCTTGACCGACAGCAGCCGTCCCGTTATAAATTGTAAACATTTTACCCTTGATAGCAGGTACACATTCCGGCAATCGTACATTTGTGGCACCAGCACCCAAGATGATTTGATTTTGTGCATCATCCTCTGTTAGCTGTATCAACGTTCCATTTCTTTGTGTTGTGCGAAACGTAGTATTTGCATAGGTCAAGGTTTTTGCATTTAGATCATTACCAAAAGAGCTCATTATGTATATATATTACATTATGAAAAAAACAAAGGTGTAGGTTGTAACAACCGACTATTCAATGGATGTTCCATCGGAAAGTGAAACATTTCCATTTCTTTGGACACTTTTTGATTATGTCCTAAAGTATAACTTTTATATCCCGCCAAGGGGTTGACGTTACTAATTCTAAATGGTGGATATGTAATATCATTGATTGTTTTACACGGGAGTTGTTGCATCAAAACAGGTCTATAACCTGACATTTGAAACATCGTCGCGGTGTGAATTTGTTTGTCCACGTTCGGTCCTACATCTTTTATCATGTTGTACCCAACCAAGCCAGGTTGTTGTGCCATTTATATATACTATTACCCGCGTTTTAAAATACCGTTTCAATTACACGGTTTTGACCAATACGAAGAACGGCAGTCGTTTCGCAAATAATCATTGTTTCGTTTGTTGTAAGTACCTGCTTTTGTAACTCGTCTACTGGTGATGCAGTAGAAGTTTGATAGTAGAAGGAACTGTTTAAACCCCGAGAATCCAATCCTGTCATGGACCTAACCCCCATCTCAGACGGCAGGTTCAAACGTACCATGGGAATAAATTGGTTGTTCAGCCAATCCTCATATGAATTGATTTTACATCCCGATAGCGTTCCATAATTATCGGCTTTACCGATAGTAAGAAGATTGAATGCTGCCAGGGGGTCTACCCTATAATTGGGCACAAACAAGTTGTTGATATTGAACTGTAAAGCACCCAAACCACCTGCTGAAAACTGAAAGTATGATGGTAGGTAGGCTGTTCCACATGTATTTTCCAATTTAATAAGTCCTTTGGATTTTTCTCTATAGTCAGAAGGCCTTTGCACAGCATATATGTTATTAATGCATTGAGAACTCAAAGAGAACCTTGTCGATTTGTCCAAAGTAGCAGCACCTTCGAAAAAGGTAAAGTAATTGGAATATGGTATTTCTAGGAATCCATCACGCAATTTGCTCTCAACGGCAGCATCATATACTCCAGAACTGAATGTAATCGTCTCTACTGTGAAATAAAGTTTTTCCAATTTAAAATTACCTTTCGATACTAAAGCTTCTTGAGCTTTCGTGTCAATTGCTGCACCAGGTGTTTTTGATTTTTGATAACAACCCAATACCTCGGGGCCTGCAAGGTACAGCCTTATCCGTATCGGTGGCAAAAGTGAAGTATCAATGTAGGATGGTTCAGCTTCCCCTAGAAAAGATAGCCATTGATTCAAAATGTATGGACGAGGTTTACTGTAAAAGTCCTCAGTTACATTGATTTCTTGATTTTTTAAAACTCTTTGATAAGTCATTTCTTTGCTAAGTGTCGTTTTGATAGTATCAAGTACACAACTGACGGTATTGTAGCCTTGAAAACCAGTGGTGAGTTGCTGGCCTCCTGCGAAGATTTCCATCCTTTGAATTAATTTCTCGATGCCATTGGGGAGCGTCGTGATTAATGTATCTGCATCTCCGCCGACGTTTTCAAAAGCTATGGGTGTGGTACACGAACCTGAGCAATGCATTGAGAGGCTCTTCATATTTACTATAGAATTCACGGGCAGATTCAAAGTTATGGTAGAATATCTAGACGCTTCGGTAAGATTAGTAGTCTCTAATCTAAAGTAATTAGTTGAATACGAATTCATTTTTGAAAGGCCATATGCTAAACTCATTGGCAGACTCATTTTTCTATATAGTATAGATTATAAAATATCAGAGAGACCTACAGGTGCCAATTCTTGAACCTTGATGCTCAATGAATAATTAATACTACCATCGCTTGCTTGTGTCGGAGATGCCAATGTGATTAATCTCGCTTTAGAATCTGTGAGTGTTATTCTAAATGAAGTAAATTGGGTCCCAGAAACTTCAATAACAAAGTTGTCATTTGGGTCTATATATCTTATAAAGTCTGTTGTAGTATCGCTCGGCAATAATATTTTCGCCCATATATCAGAGCTAATCATTTCATTACTATTGGTAAAGGTAGAAAGATTGGTACTCTCAATATTGTGTGTAGGTAAGGATGTTATCCTAAGATATAAAGCATCATTGGTTTGAATGTTACATGGATAAACAGATTGAAACACGGAGTTAGGTGTAGTGATGCCAAACAGGTCCGAAAGTTGAGATATCTCTGCCAAACCAGCTGTGCTTCTATTAACACGACCACCGAGTACTTGGTCTGAGTCATTATACTTACCAGCAGTGGAAACTGAATCTAAGGCCTTTTGTAAGTTACTTCCAGGTAAAGCAAAAAAGTCCCCACTCACGCTGAATGATACAAACTTAATATTGGGTACTGCAGGGTCCAACGTGATACGAAATTTATTCTTATAATTAATTCCATCGCCGCTATTATTGTATAACACAGTTACATTACCGGCGTAATTAACAATGGCATTCTGTATGCTTGTTTGTAATAAACTTGTTAGTTGGTCTAAATCAGTATAATTTGCATAAGGTATTTGTACTTCCGTTAAAGTATTGGCAACGGTATTACCCACATAGAAGATGCCATTTGTTTCGTTGATACTATACCATGTCTTTGCACAAGAGAAAGTATTCAAAGTTAATCTTAGTTTGGTTTGTGCTCGGTAATTTGTCAGCTGAGTTGGTATGTTCATTTGCAACACACGTGAATCTCCATTGCTGTTGTCTTCGGAAGATAAGAACAACGTTCTCGTACTAATCACGCTCATCTATATTAATATAACAATTATCTTTTCCAGCAACAATGTGCACATTGTTGCCGATGGAATCAGCAGTATCCCGATTAAACGCTTTAGGTTCCTCTATGTTGCCGCTGTATAAATCATCGTAGTATTCTGGACGTTTCATGTAATCATCAACGAGTAGTTCCATATGTGCTTGTTTAAGGTCTGGGTATTGAAGTTTGGCTAAGCGTATCAATTCTTCACGGTCCATCTTATTATCATATAAATCAAAAGTTTCCCGATGTTCCCAACAAAGGTTATAATACTCTAATATTAAATCTTGTTTTGGAACAACTCCTTATCTTGGTCAGCACGACCCGTAGCTTGACGTATCATTTCTGTGATTGGGTCATAGACCGGCACTTCTGTTAACGGTTTTTGTTCTATAGGACTCAATCCTAATTTTTCACGTATGTAATTCTTCTCGCCTAAGCTTTCTTTGACACCCATGACATTCATAAAATCAGTGAAGTTCACGTTGGGAGTTTCTGATAATAAAATTGGTTCTAATAGACCTTGAGTGGTCCTAAAGATATGTTCGTCGTCATTATCAGTCGGAGTATAATATCCCAAATAACCACCTAGAGCTGAACCCGTCATAGCGTTGGCGAAGCCGTAACGAGACCTTGCTGTACTGACCCGCGTAGACTCTGGTCCATCTGAATACATTTGTTCCACACTGTGTAATTTTGTCAGACTGTTTTCCGTACCTACCTTTGGATTAACATGTACGATATCGTAATTGCTCTTGGGATGTGGCTTTAACCGGGCTGGTAATGACACCAGGTCACCTTCCGTTGAGTACAATATTTGTTTCTCAGTGGGAGTGTTCATCGGTTCTTGTAAAGGATTTATTGCTGGGTTGAAATGATGCCCTTCTACGTTGTTAACTTCCGATATGTAATTGCTTTGACCACCACCGTTACTATGCCCGGTAACCGATAACTTATACCCACCGTATTTCATTTTGACATCGTCAAATCGTTGTTGTGCTTCTTGATATCTTGATGTGCTACGTTGTTGTTTCATCAATGTCAAAAGGTTGACATACCAATCTTCTACGTTTTGTCCACGTGAGATGTCCTGGGCAAGAGTGTTCAGACTTCCAAATTCTGCATCAGAGCCTCGATATGCAATAATGACGTCTTGACTTTTAGGATTGACCAACGTTGTAGAGTTTCTACCCGACAAACTTCGGTCTACGTAATAACCCGGAAGTCCTTTCATGATACCTTTTAGACGTGCTTTATCACCATAGCTATATGCATACGAAACATCTGATGCTCGTGCATATTTCGTTTGTGTAGAATCGTCCTTAGATGTGATGTTAGGACCAAAGACTTTGTTTAAAGCGGTACTTGGCAATTTGATTGCGTCTTGGCTTAAGACATTCAGCAAATTGGAGGTGTCCCTTTGTGTATACTTGTCAACATCGTTAGGTTTCATGATTGGTTTACTCTTGACTGTGACCATAGATTTGAAAGGTGCATTGCTGTTGTCAGACCTATTACGCGAAACCGGACCATGTATTTGTTTCTGATCTTTATCGGCATCAATAGAATTACTAAAAGAACTGGTTGACGGACGACAGTAAGCATTGGACTGATAGCTTTGATTACAAGGGATTTGCATTACTATTAAGGAGTTTTTGATTTGGCTAAATCGGCTCCGGTTATGTAGCTTCCGATTCTTTGTAGAGGTGATGAAGGTGGCACTTGACTCCGTGTTGTTACTCTTGTGGATGCTTGTGTACCAAATATTCTCGGCGATGACAATTCTCTTACCTGCATCGTGTCTCTAAGTTCAGCACGGAGATTTCGACCAGGACCAACGTTTCTTGACGGTCTGGCTTCCGGAGTGCTTGGTAATAAATCTTTGGATGCATCTGCGACCATGGCGTCTCGGTCTTGAGCGTCTTTGGCAATACGCTGCAACGCTTGATTATTGATATCGTCTTGTGTCATTGTCAACATAGGATTCATTGTCATCATAGGATTAGGCATGGTTATATTAATACCACTGCTATAGTCCTGAATATCTCTCACTAATGCATTGGTATTCATCCCTGAATATCTCAGAGTGTTGTAGAATACCGCACTGTTTTGTGAGGGCATCGTTATCACGTAGTTGCTTTTAGCAAGTTTACCATATCCTTGGAACAGAGTGTCGGAACTTGAGCCATTGGCAATTCCCATCATTTTCATACAATTACGTCTTCCGACCTCATCGGTCAATATTGTTCTCATTAAAGTAATATAGAAAAAAACAGCAACATTCAAAGAATGTTGCCCGTTATTTACTATTGCTAGTTCCGGTATGGTGATTTACTGGTGCATGGTTATTGGGGGCGACAATCGCTATACGTCCAAAACGACGCAGTTGACCTTTCGATTTGCAATATCTTCGTGCACCTAAGTTGCGTCCTTTGGGCGGTTTAGGTTTGAAACCGCAATAAGCTTTGGTCATTTGTATATATTACGATTTTCTTTTTTTCAACAGTTTAATCTCTGGGTCTGGGATATCGACAAACTCATTCTCTTCCGACTTATCATAGAATATCAATTGATATTTCCGCTTACTTTTTCTAGACCGATTGAGCTTAAGGTATCCTTTCAAAGTCTTTTGATAGTTTGGTGATTTCTTATCGCTAATGAACACATTAACTTCATAATCATCATAGTTCCTAGATGTCTTGGAATCGGTATTACCTTCTATACCCTCTTTTTTTAACGCACGCTGAACCTTTGTCGATTGCTTGCTTTCACTATCAGTCTTCGTACTACGGGTCTCTTTGGATGGTTTAGAAACGGTTCCTTGAACCTCTTTCAGTTCTCTTGGTTTGTATTGTCGGCTTAAGGTATCCCCGTCACCGTCCTCTATCACGAAAGACAACCCATTTCTACTTCGGACCTTATATATTTCGGTACTCCATGTGCGGCTTTCCTTATCAAATGTCTTTTTAGTAACGCGAAGGCGTACCTTGTCGCCAGGTTTTATGTCTAACTTCTGCAAGAGTTTGGCAGTCTCGTTACGTTTCAACAAGACACTTCTAATTACACGATTCTTATTCATGTCATCAGGAGGAGTATCGTTGATATTGCCTTGGTTAACCGTTTCATTGTAATTTTCGACTATAGAATCTAAATAGTCAACCCAATTAGATTTACCGGTCCTAGCTTCATTAAATTTGAATCTTCTTTTCAATGTCTTGTTAAACCGCTCAATTTTTCCTTGACGAGAGTGGTCCTCAGCTTGAGAAGTGTAATGTTTGATACCTTTCTCTTTCAACAATGCTTGAACTGGTTTGTTCGTAAACTCGCTGCCTAAATCTGTTGTAAGAGTGTCCATTTTGGTTTCGCTTATCAATCGTCGCATGGCAGGGACGATGCCCTCCACATCTTCCTGTCTTTTATTGTTTTTATCTCTGACAGTCTTGGATTTCAAAGCAATTGCGTAGGCCTTATTACTATTGATATTGATTCCTGTCAGAATTACGGCGTAACCTTTGTTTACCGACTTATCTCGAGGTATGAACGCCAGGTCGGCTTGTATAGAAACCTTGTCAGCGGGTCCATATATTGGAAAGTAATCTTTACGATTTACCCTTTTAGGCTGTGATAAAAGTTGTGATGTCTCAGTCTTGGAAATAGCAGCCTTGACCTGAGATTCTGTGACCTTGTAACCTTGTGCCTTAAGCTTCTTGGTAAATGCATTGGCACTAGATTGACCAAACTTTGGGTCCAGATATAATTCCTGAAGTCTACTCTCAGATATCGGTTTACTTGTCATACTATATAATAGTAATACATATAGTATACAATAAATGTTCCAAAGTAAGATTATATTACTCTATATATAATCCTCGTTTCAGAACTTTTGATTTTGCCGTTGTTCCCAAGTGAGGTTTAATAGTACTAAGTATTAATCTAAGAATGGAACAACTTCCCACGTTTCCCAATTGATATTGCCCTTATCGTATACAAAATTGAATGTTTTCGATTCCGCCCTTGTTTCCATACTCAAAGACCGTACACCTTCATGTTTACAAGGATGCCTAATAACCATATTGCTCATCTTGACTGGTGTATGTAGTTTGCGATTGATGACCATGTCTTTCATAACATCGTGATTGATATGTTGCAGGTTGTCTACGCTCAAGGAAAATCCCTTTATCTTGGTCATGGTGTAACCATCGGTAAACTTGAGACTGTATGACTTTGGCCCTGTTGCCAAGAACTCGATACACTTACCATGGTCCCTTTCTAAGTGCTGCAATTCACATTTTAGGAAACCCAACCATGGCTGTCGATATGCATTACCGTGATATATATGATAGTTCTCAGGGGTCTCGCGATATATGATTGAATCACAATCAAAGTAGAGAACATTAGAGAAGCCTGCTGCCTCTATCAACTGATACAGCTTTAATCTACCGTAACTGGTTATAAATGCAGCCAGAACCTCGTTGGTCGAAAATCTGGTGTCTGAAAACACTTCTGAATTTTCAGTGAAGTTCATCAAGACCATTTCGTTGTCCTCGCTCCCCACGAACTCATACTTACAATCATACCTTTTATTGCTAATGGTATTGTAGAACTCACCTGGATTTTGGATAACCTTGCTCTTAGATTTGTTCTGACGTTCTCCCAATTTACCGTAGAGTATATTCTGCATGTCTTTGGAGACCTGTCTCATTCCGGGATTGTGTTTGATATTTGCCTTGTCTAACTTGACACTCTCGTGAAACATGAATTGCTCGATAAACTCGTCGATGTCTCCGTCGGGAGGTCCGGAGGCTTCTGTCTTTAGTTTCAGAAACTTGTCGATGTAACCAGCGAACAAGGCATTGGTGGTTTCCTTCCAATGTTTTATCTCGTATATTGCATTGATGGTGTATCCTTTTTCAATGGCCTTCTCCAGCTCTACTGTTGTCCACGTACCTACCATCTCGTACAATGGAAATATCAACTTGCCTGTTTTATTGTCCACGTGTGGCAGAATGCCAAATTTAAGATGAATTGGAGGAATGACTTTGCATTTTACCAAACCGAAGTAGCCATGAATGTCAAGTGTCTGGAAGTCTCTTATGACCTCGGGATGGCCCTTGGGGAATACATTTGTTTTCATGACACTCGGGTACATGGAATTATAGTCGAGGTATCGTATGTGCTCGTTGTGGTTGACCTCGTAGTACAACTTACCCAGGTCTACTCTACCTCCATGATATACGTCCCTATCCACAATAGGAGAAGCCAACGTTTGTCGCTCTAAAAAGTCTTTACCAATCTCGGACAATTTCAGCTGACTTACTGTTTCATCCCATGACGACTCCCATATATACTCAAGATTATATCCTGCTGCCTTGATATCATCCAGTCTCTTCATCGTTTGCCGATTGACCTCACCAAACGTCATGCCCGATTTACGTCCTTGTTGATACTGAATATCGTCTTTGTGGTATTTCTTCAGGTCTGCATGAAACCAGCTTCCGAGGAACTCATACACCGTGTTGGTGGTGTCGTCAAAAGCATCGACATATATCTGCAAATCTGCGAGTTTATAGTTTCGTTTGCCATCGTAGTCGCGTTTAAGCTTGGCTGACGTAGTGTGGACAATGTGATCCAACCACTGATTCTCTTTGATAGATGCATTCTGCGACTTGACCAATGATTGCAATATAGCCACTGAATCTTTTGGCATGCACTCACTTCTCCATATATTAATCGCCAGTTGTGCCAACGTCAGATAGCTAAACGGGTCAAATTTGTTGTCGGTTATCTTCAGAAAACAATCTCTGAAAGCGAACACTGCACGGCGTAGAATGGTCACGTCATCATGGCAATATCGTACAATCTCTTTTGGATTTTCAAATATAAAACACTTGCTCCTTTTCTCATGCCACCATTTGTATAACTTTTGATAAGCTTCCGGTTGAAGTATTTCGGGATTGTAATACTTGATATCAGGATATAAACCGATGTATTTCTCATTTTCCAACGTGTTGAAGAGATGTGGGTAATACCCTTTTGATATTTCGTTTTCAAAGCCAAACATCTCTGGTAGAGCATGCAATGGACGTGACATGAACATATATGAATCAATGAACCTCACGTTGGCAATCTTAACACACAATATATCAGCCCCTGTGTACAATATATCCTTGGGAGGTTTTCTTTGAACGTTAATAACATGCTCTACTATCAATCTAAAGTCGAACTTGGAACCGCAATGGGCAATGTATGTATAACCTGAATGCTTTTCTAAACATGTCCATTCAAGAAACTCGTCTATTGTCTTGTGAATAACACATACACCATTATGATATTGACTCTCGCAGTGGTTGACGACAAGCTTGCCGCTGTCGTTTCGAGTTTCAAAATCGAAACACACCATTGATTCAGGTGACAGTACGGACTTCGGTTTAACCTGTGTCATGTAGCATCTGTGTTCATATAGATTACAAACGACCTTACAGTTTGGGCATGCTTTGTATCCACACACGTGTTTCTCATTAGGATTATATTTGACATTGCACATCTTACATTTGTGAAGCTGATTGCACGTCACCAATTCTTTGTGCAAATTGTAACAATTCTCATTCATAAACTTCCGATTGCAAATATCACAATGATGCCAATGTTTATTTCCTTGTGTCATACGTGTTTCCTTGTTAGCAAATATGCATTTTTGAGATTTACACTGGGTGCACGATGGTCGATAAGTTTTTCCTCTGAAGCAGTCAATACGTGTAATGGGCTCGTAATGGTTGTCATGCAATAAAATATGGAAACTGTCGCCATAGCTTGAAAACTCATTATGCTCATTAAAATATGGCGGGTAAAACATGATTGGTTCACCGCCAAGTCGTTCGGTGATACCCCACACAAATATATTTCTATTGTAATGCTTTTCTAACACGGGAAAGTCTTCGACATTAATTCCGTCATCATTGTCCTTTTTCGCAAACAATTCCAAACGCAGTCGATTTGAAACTGCCGTTATGTTACCCTTGTGATTGCTGGCATCGCGTTTCAATTGTTTCCATTTGTTTTCATATTGATTCTTTTGAACGAGATTATCACTTAACATCTTATCTAATTTTCGCTTTCGGTGTAACAGTTCTACAGATTTGATACCACAGTTGTTGCGGGATTCAATCTTAATGACACATTGCTTCAGTCGCAATTCTCCCGTGTTTTTGGGTGCAGCTAAGCATCGAGAGCCTTTTCCTTCTGGCGGTTTAGAAGAGTAATACTCCACCTCTACATCCTTGACAACCTCGACGGCCTTTTTGCTGCTATCCCCGCCCTTAGGACTTTGCAGCATCTCTTCGAACTTCATCATCACATCTTGACGGTCTGAACCTTTCACCCATTTGGATGTAGACCCGTCCTGAAACACTGCTCTCAAAGATACTTGCTCAACACCCTTTGTTTTCCCGGGTAACCAATAGTTTAGACTGCTACCATCGGGTGCTGCTCGAGTGAGAAACGTTGTGAAAGGTACCTTCAGTTTTTCAACATCAGTGCTAAACTTCTTGATATGTCTTTTGGAATCTCCGACGGTATACTTTTCGATTTCATCAAGTCGATTCTGTTCCTTGGCTGGTTTCTTGCCCTGTTTTTTCCATTGGAGTCTGGTGACTTTCTCAACCTTCTCCTTGGTTTTGCGGTACTTCTTCTTATAATCACGTATAGCTTTGGCTCTATCATCTCCAGTCAGTTGTCGACCTTGTAAGTCTTCCCAATCTGCAGCTGTAAGCTTATGGCGTGCCTCCGGGTTCTGTTTTCTGACTTTGGGGGGCATGGTCCTATAATATATATATTATATTTTTGTGGCATCACCACGACCGGTCTTTGTTTGTTTCCTCATTTGTTTTTTCATTCTTTCTCTTTTCTCAATAGTATCTATAGCTTTATGAAATGTTCTAACACCGGTGAACTCGTCCGTAGGTCGTTGAAATACTGGGTCACCTGTTATTGTACCAATGCTGCTTTTGTCCAACGGTGCCATCATAATAGGAGTTATCCTACGAGGTGCTTTGGAGGGTAGAGCAGGGTCTTTAATAGGCTGTTGGTAAACTGGTTGACCGCTGGAAGTTCCATGGTTTAAGGCTGTTCTACTTTTGTTGGTTGTCTTTTTAACAACTGCACGACCTCGTAAGCTTTTAAGTTTCTCTCCTTGTGTCATCTTACCAGGTCTCTTTTTAATTCCATGTTCTTGTCTATACTCTTGAGCACATAGTTTCAGTTTCGCAATCCAAGTCTCTTTAGTTATATATTATATCTCATATAAAAGTTCCGAACTGAGGATTAATATTAGTATATTATATCCTTACTATGGAACACTAACTCACATCAAGAAATTTATTTTCTTAGGGTATCTTATAATTACTTAATGCCAGTTAAAGGATTGAAGATTACCGATTCTGCAACACTCGAGCGTCTCGCCAAAATGCGAGAAAAGGCTTTAGAAACTCGTCGTGCCAAAGCCAAACAGAAACAAGATATTAAGATGGCCGAACAACTTAAGGAATCTCAAAAAGTTGCTGAAGCTCAGGAAACGATTAAAAAAGCTACATCTAAGACTAAAGAACCGGAACCACAGGCAGAATTGGAATCAATATCGGAAGCTGAAGTCGAACAGGTTGTTGTCATGAAACCGAAAACACCTAAGAAGAAACCTAAGAAGCAGGTCGTAATAGTTGAATCTGATAGCTCTGAATCAGAACCAGAACCAGAGGTGATTGTTAGAAAGTCTACTAGACGTAAACAAAGCCGAGTTGCATCGGAATCACCACCACCTCGCAAAAAAGATGCTGAGATGGAACCGGGATATGAGAAATGTTACTCATCTCTATTTCTATCGTTATAGTATATGCAGTTCCAAAGACTCAAAGATAAGAATTACAATATTAAGATTCCGAAGAAGAGTGCTTTTCCAATAGAAACCCCAGACGACTTTATTCAATTACCGATGGTAACACTTGCAAATTCCAAACGCGGGGGTGCAAAAACAACAAGCCTTACTCATTTACTACGTCTTATGCAATATAACAATGCATTGGAGAGGATTATATTGGTCTCGCCGACATATGAGAATAATAAACATTATTTTGAAGACCTCCCCTTAAATGAGAGCGACGTCCTTGAACCCGAGATAGATGTTATTCCTCAGATTGAAAACATTTTAGATGAAGAAGCTCTTGAATACGAAGAGTATGTTGAGAAAACAAAACGTTATAAAAGACTCATGGACATGTTGCACAAGAGTGAGATGAGTGTATACGAAATACCAGCCGACTTACTACTGGAATTTGCCGATGAAAACGATAACATTGCACCACCACAATACAAATACAAAGTTACCAATAGACCACCATCGGTGGCAATCTTTTTTGACGATTGTTTAGACTCACCCGTATTTAGACCTAAATCAGGATTGGGAAGATTTGTCATTAGTCATAGACACAAAGGTAAAACAAAGAATATGGGCAGTATAGGCTGCTCTCTGTTGTTCGCAACCCAAGCATACACGAGCAACGGGGCGGGACTACAACGAGCCATCAGGTCAAATCTTACCCACATCTTACTTATGAAGACAAAAAATCAAGATGAGCTAAAACAGATAAGTTCAGAATTAGGCGGTGAAGTGTCACCCGAAGAATTTTATGATGTCTTCAATCAAGCGGTAAAAGATAGATACGACTTTCTCTTTATTGACCTCGCCAAAAAGGAGTCCCATCCAAGTATGTTCCGTAGAAATTTCAACGAGTTTATTCTTCCCCGCAGTCAGAATCAACCATTATAAAGGATTTATTCAATTCATGTATTTGTCTTATCTTAGCTTGTTTTAAACACTTGTGTACGTAAGCTCTAACTTCATCACTAACGTCTCCATCTCTTATTCTAGTATCCCAATCATTTTCAAGATATAAGTGTGGTGGAAACAATAAGGGTAGCAGAAATATTTGTTTCTCAAGTTCCTCATCTCGGTATTTAGGATAGGCTACATATAAATTTTCATAACAATAGTCGTAACATGCTTGTACGTGTTCTTGGACCGTAAGTTCGCCCTTAATCAATGTTGAAAGATTCATTCTTACTTATACCAGAGTTGCTGTCTTTAAGTGATTGTACATGTCTATACTTTTTGGTTCCAAACCGAGGATTAATATTAGAGTAATATAATCTCACTCTGGAACACGCTATCTATTCCAACAGCAACATTCTAAGAATGTTGCCAATAGCCTTTTCCATATGGCACAAATATTTCTGCATTCTTGTTGACATTCTTTGTGAGCTTTACATTACCCACTGAGTTTATTTTGGCATTGTTTTTACAACCAATTGCTTTGGCATCACGTGGCGTACAGCTATTGTATTTACCGGCTACCGAGTTGGTCTTTTCTGCATCGAAGAATGTGTTAGCATTCTTTTGCCATATATGAGTCCTATCATTCATCGGTGGCAGCTGGTCACCATCAAGTTTGATGGTCCCGACGGTATATCTACCCACTATTGTGCCCTTCTTCAGGTCGACTTTTGCAAAGCCACCTTTACCACCGTCAGATATAGTACTCTCTTGTACATCGACTTGTCTATGAGCCCAACACATTGGTGACCACTTGCAGGTCATATTCTTACATCGCTTGCCGTCTTTCTTAATGGCTATGCATCTTTCACATGGTGTCCGCTTTAACCGCGACATGCTTTGTTCTAAACCAAGATTTTATTATACTATAATGTAATTAAACTTTGGAACAATGTATATTTCAGAGCTATTCTCTGGGACGGCATCGGTCAGCAAAGTACTTAAAGAACTATATGAAAATTGCGAAATCGTATCGGTTGACATATTGCCGGGTTTCAACCCGACTCATGCAGTCGACATCTTGACATGGGAATATACCGTGTATCCACCAAAGCACTTCGAGATAATATGGGCATCTCCGCCATGCACCGAGTATAGTAAGGCAAAGAGACGTAGTCCACGGAACCTAGCTTTGGCTGATAGTATAGTTGAAAGAACACTGCAAATCATTGACTACTTCAAAGCTACGTATTGGTACATTGAAAACCCCGCTGATGGTGGCTTGATGAAACATAGACCGGTAATGCAACATATGAACAAATACATACACACGTGTTGCTATTGTCAATATGGTTTTGAGTATAGAAAGGCAACAAACATTTGGACTAATAGACATGGACTAAACCTAAAGATGTGTTACAAACACAGCACACCGTGTGATGCAATGAAAACATATGGGAAGCACATGAAGTCGGCTCAATATAGTCGAAGTTCGTGTGCAAGGCATGGCTTAGGCAGGGGTAGGGTTGAAAATGCTTATAGTATACCTCGTGAATTAATTATTAGTCTTGTGCCAAAGTGAAGATATATTCTTATAGTATTAATCCTTGGTTTGGAACTTTATAATACTATTGGGTGTATCTTTCTTGATACTAAATGGTCCCACAGCTCAACACGTTTCCTTGATATCTTTCCTTCTTCAGATTCTTCATCGTCAATGAATTGGTACTCTCCATTGAACAATCCATACTCCTTGAACAGGCCGGGTGATCGAAATTCTAATAATTGTCTTTGTTCTTCTAAGAACTCAGGTTCCACCGTATACACATATCCTAACTTCTCTTTGCTCCTCTTCCTCTTTCCGATTGTGAACCCGTCTCCGAACAATGCATGGTACATCTTATTTAGCATTGCATTGCATTGCAACTCCGTTGTTAAGTCAAAATCTTTTCCGGTCTTGCTAAAGATTTGTTTATACTTCTTGTTGAACTCTTCGCTTTCCTCCGGTGTCAATGCTCTTTGTGCATCGATGGCACACTTGTCCTCGATTCCAACTAGTTCTTGAAGTTCTTTGAGTAATAATATTCTCATATTGGTACATGTTACTGTGTTCACCACGAAATCATCGGCTCTTTGTACTCTTTCATACATATGCTCTTTATCATGTAGCCAAAAGTGTTTTGAAGCCGCAAAGTGTTTCTTTAATTCATAGTCCTTTGTGTAATACTTTCTATATGTGTTCAAATGCTCTTTTGGTACTTGCAATATCTCATGAATTCTCGACCACTTTTCACAACCTTCAGGGTCAAAGTCCTTAGCAAGGTCGTCCTCGGCATCTTCAAATTTTGTTCTTTTATTTTTCACATAAGGAAACTCGAACACAAAGCCTTGTTCTTGCATGATTTGGATGAAGTGAGCAAACTTGTTTGTGTTATAACATTTCTCCTCGTAAATGTACTCGACTAGAAAGTCAAAGTACTCTTCATTCAATACTTTTGGTACTAATGGACTGTCGAAAAGGTCGTATCCAAACTGATTGGTATCTTTGTAAGCCTGTCTCACTTGTTCAAGAGTAAAAGGGTTACACTTGTATTTTTTCTCATAGAAGAAGATGTATACCTCCGAAATGTTTCTTTCACGTTGAATTTGTTGACTCATACCAAGAGGGTCGATTGTATGTTCTTTGTAATAACCAAATACGGGTCTCATTTTGTCATTGTTGCTATCTATGCCATACATAACTTTTGGGCTGAATATGATTCTTGGAGTTGTGTTAAAATCGGGTAACTTGTCGGTCTCGTCGGTTATTACTACTACATCGGGATGATGCACTATCAAATACTTGTGCAACTTTTTGGCGATTTCTTTAGAGTCACATGCAACTATGTACCCGTTTGGTTGTGATTTTATTAATTCCCTAAATTGATGCTCACTTTGAATTTCTTGTATCTTCACTCCAAAATAATGGTTGTGTTTATTACGTATGTATGTGTATGGTTTGTTGACCAAATTCATGTACTTCATGCATCGGTCACTTATGTCCGCGTCAACCGCTATGTAGTTCTTGCAATCATTCATGCATTGTTTCAATCTAACCCACAAATCGACCCGCTTATCGTTCAATGTCTTACAACCAATCACGTACTTCAACAACGAGTTGAACTCGTCGATGAATATTGTGTACCCACTCAGGTCCGCTCTCCTTAACTTTTTCAAGCTATCGACTTGTATTATGACATTTTCACCCTCTGGTAAGTTCTCTACATCTTTGTAAAATTTGCATTCAACACCGCTTTCATTAAACGTTTGGTATATTGTTTCTCCCAAAGTCACTCTCGAAACTATGACTATGAATTTCAGTTGGTTGTGAGCAATATGGTCCCTTACACTTGTAGTTTTGGAAGTTCCAGGTTTTGATTTCATGATGTACGATTTACCGACCTCATAGATGTCTTCACCTCTAGTTTTTTGAAGGTACTTCCGATTCCAAATCACATGTGGCTTGATGGTATTCTTGGGTGTCGGTTTCATTTTGTGATAATTAATGATGTTCTCATTCCTAGATAAGAGCCACCCGATGGCATCAAAGTCGCCATTGGGCTTACTTGAATTCCAAGTTTGATTGTTGGTATCTTGGTGATAGTTAGGTTTGGTTTTGCAAAATGCATCCCACTTGTCATATTGGTTCAATCCTTTCATGGCGGTGGTGAATTTGAAGAAATCTCCGAAATTATCGATGATATTGTTAGGCAACATGTCCAATATGTTATCAATGTTCTTATTGCTTAAGTTGTAATGCACGTCTCCTTCATATTCAAATTCCTTTTTAGGTTTAACTTCATACTTTCCGGTCTTTTCATTTTTTTGTGAGTTAGATGTGTAAATGTGTTCAAACAAGAATTGCTTTAAGTCTTCGGGTATCGGCTTGATGGATGTGTCATGGTATACGGTGTAATCCTTATGAATGATGTTTTTTTTGATATTATATATGTGTGAATGAGGTGCCACAATGTACGTTCCATTGCTCAACACATCAATCCCTATCGAGCTATTCTTCTTGTCGGCCAAGTCATCGTCATACAAAAAGTACAAATGATATCCTCCACTACATGCTGGAAATTCCAATATGTACGCAGCTTGGTTGGGCTCCCCGATCCTGCTCTGGCAGCTCCTGCTGCCTGTCACTGTACACGCATTTTACTACTCGTAGGGGGCCGTGCCTGAGCTTACGCAGCTTTGGCTTCAACCCTCGATCACCGGGCAGTGTCAGGTGCTGGCCGTCCACCCACACCTGATCGTTCTATCACCTTTATCTATTTGCTGCAGCCTGTGTCGCACGTCGAACTGCTCCATCATGCGTTGCTGGACCATCTGCAAGTTCTCCCGTGCTGCCTGTAATTGCCGCGCAAACTGCTTCGCCAGCTCGTGCGCTGTCCCTCTCTTGTCCGCTGCTACTGGTCCTCCTTTCCTTCGCCTCGATCCGCATTTCAAAGCTGCGTCCATAAAGAAGTCCAGCTGCGTTGCTGGAGCGTGTCCGTACACCAGATCAAAGGAAGAGAATCCAATTACCGCTGACGTGGAGTCATTGATCGCGTACTCCACAGGTGTCACCCAGAGGTCCCAGCCCTCCTGGTTCTCAGTGACGTAGCAGCGCAGCATGCGCTCCACAGTGTGATTGCTGCGTTCCGCTTGACCGTCGCTCTGGGGATGATAGGGAGTAGTGCTGGCTACCTTGACGCCCATCAGCCGCATGAACTCCTGAGTCATAGCATCGCGAAAGCAAGGGTCACGGTCGCACCCTATCTTCATGGGGGCTCCGTGTAACCGCCATACTGCGTCCATGAACAGTCTGACCACCACCTCTGCAGAGCTGTCGTTGTACGTCATTGGTACCACATGTAGCATCTTGCTCAGCTTGCAAGTGAAGGTAGCGAAGGCGTTCACTCCTCGCTGAGTCATTGGGAGACCAGTGACGAAATCAATGCTCACCACTTCCCAGAGCCTGCTCGGCACTCTACGAGGTTGCAGCAGTCCCATGGGGTACCCCTGCCGCGGCTGCGTCTGCTAAGCTGATGCTTGGGAAGATTCGTGTGTGGCAGTTTCGGCATTCACACAACCGGTTTTCACATCACTAGATCCGGGGGTTGAACTGACACCACCGATCACAAGTACGACAGCTCCGTCAGGGAACACGGTACCGAGCTCGACAGTTTGCACGTCTTCTGTGCTGCGCATGTGAAGAAGCATCGGGGTATCGGTAAGGGTTGGAAACAAGGCCTGGAGTAAATTAAGAGATATTGGCACCCCACGCGGGACAACCAAAGCACGGTTACCGTATCGCAGGGAAGTGGGCATGGTATCCTAAGGTACCATGAAAAATGATTTGTTTTATGAAAATAACACTCTATATAGACATGGTGCCAGTGTAAATATTTAAGAAGAAAGCATTCACAATATTGGTATGGGGGACGGTTGCGACAATCGTATACGATTGTCAGAACCGTAGGCGTCGTGCGGAGGACGCACTCCGAGGGCTCATGCCGACCAGCACTCCGAGAATGCCCCAAAAATATGAATATATTCCTTAAGTGTGGGGGACGGTTGCGACAATCGTATACGATTGTCAGAACCGTAGGCGTCGTGCATGGCATCTGAGAATACCCCAAAAATATGAATACATTCCTTAAGTATGAAAACATGTAAATTTTCTTAAGTATGGGAAAACGCAGGCGTCGACGCGGACCGACGCGTTACACGCCTTAAGAATGGGAGCCCTAATTTGCGCAATCTTAGAATGTTAAGAATGTTTGGGCCGTCCGGCCGTCCACTATTTGGTCCGGCCGTTCACTATTTGGGCCGTCCACAGTGGACGGCCGGACGACCGGCCGACTTTCGTGGCCCAATATCACATCTCGTATTAACTATGGTATATAGTTGTATACTGTGAATCTATAGCAATCTTTATCACGTGCGCAGTTTGTAAGAGTCTGGTTGGGATCCTCGGAAGGTCCGCACGCCACTCTGAGCTATAGACACCGACGGAAGTCGTGCCCGCGCGCTTGTTTCACTTGTGAATTGTCCGCGTTGTTGCTTGTATGTTTCCCTGTTTTGCGTTTCACTGCCTGAATGTGAATTCGAACTCCGGAAACGCGACTAGGAACGCGCGCTCACGAAGCGATTCCACAAATCTGCATAAAGAAAGCGCGTCTGCGCTTGGCATGTCTTCCGTTGCGCATTCGCAGCCGGATACGTCACCTCCCGCGACCGTAGAGACCCGCCACAGCCCGAAGATCGTTTACGAGTAAGAAACGTGTCTTATAAACGTTATAAGTTGACATTTTCCCATGTGAACGCGCAACGCTGAAACCACTCGAAGCTGCGTTGGCTCTGAATTCACAGCCATTGGAGCCAACCAGCAGCGAGTGCGCTAGGCAGTGTGCGCGTTCACGCGCGATAGTTTCCGGATCTACAGGCCAAATTCGAGTCAATTTCACTTAGCGAGTTCGCACAACGCAGGCCTTCCCCGTTGCGAATGGCCAAGCTGGCGTGTGAGGGAGCTCGTAGGAATTCACAACCGTAGTTGCGCTGACGCGAGACTTCGAAACTTGGCCCATGCCTTTTGCTGAAAACGTTGCTGAACGTTTCCCCCCACGTTTACTTTTGTACTTTCCGTTATGAATTTAACTCGCGCAGGTCTAGTCCACTTTGAATCCCCATACGGACTCGAGTGGCTCGCCGTGGGAATTCACGGCCGGCGGTGCGCTAACCTAAAGCCCGCAACCTGACCCATGCTTTTTGGTGAGGTGTTTGCCCCAAACACGTTTTCCTCGCAGTTTTTATCACATGTCTTGCTGTGAATTTAGACCTGTATGTCTGGAAAGCGCACACTAGGTATTGTGGCAGGCTGTGGCCATTCGCAGCCAGAGTCGCTCGTGCCGTGGCTCGGGCGCACGGCACACGGGCCGCCGTGAGTTTCCAGTTAGAGAGTGTTGTTTATGTTTTTCTGGAAGGATAGCTCGTAACAGAGATATCCGACCTCTCCATTGATTTTGATATTTACTTCTCGGATCCTGTTTATTGTTACCCTGTGTGTGAACTCCTATGGTATGGCACCAGGCTCGCGCGTAAAGTGACACGGCAGCCACAGGCGCTGTGCACTTCAGGCCAGCTTGTGTATGCCTGACATGGTTTTTCAAACATACAAAAAAACGTTGGGTCGGAAACTTTTGTTGTATGTGAATCTGCTGTGAATCTTCAACGCGGTTGCAATTCCTTGCAGCCAAGCCGGAGACACCAGCTTCGCCCAACTTTGTGACCTTTTCACACCATGCCACTTGCAATACCTGCTTTTGGCCGGCTTGGCCATACCTCTGATTCAAAACTGGCGTGTTCCTTTGCTTGTCTTCCTGGGTCGGGGGCGCTGTGCGGCTTGGTGTGCAGGACCGCTGGCAAGTGACTCCACTGGTGGGCAGTGGCTCTCCGCAGACGTACTTCGGACGTTCTCGCGGTTGGCTACTAGTCTCTTTCATTGAGCTCGGGGACCTTCTCAAGGTTGGATTATTTCATTAATGCGTGCAGGGACCTTATTCTTGTAATTCGTCTCTTTCATTATTGAGCTCAAGGACCTTATTCTCGTGGTTTATTGAGCTCGAGGACCTCTGGAGGTTTGCCTATTTCATCGAGCTCGGGGATCTCCGTGTGAGGAGGAGCTAAGCGATATCTGCAGTTTATCGCTGGCAAGTAGTGCTTACCATCAGTGGCGGTAGCCAAGTAGAGCATAGAGGCTTCAGGCACGCCAGAGCTCCAACTGCCATGCTAGGAGACCCTCAGGGTCGCGGCAGTATATCATCGTTCTGGCTAATCGAAATATGCGCCGCTGCGAACGTGAGAGAGGAACTGCGTGGTTCGCTTGTAAGACGCTACGAAGGCGAATGATTTCGTGTCGGCGTGCGACTTCGGCACATTTGACTGTGGACCTGATTACAGGGGTATTCGGTGGCATAGCAGGGCACCCCTGCGCGAAGTTGTTATATAATTTATTGGATTTTAAGGCTGTATACCGTGTCGAAAATGGGTGGCGTGGGGGTTTTAGGCTATGGGGGTTTTGTCGATACCCCTCAACGTTTGTTAGACTATTTCTTTTAAAATTCAGCCTCATATCTTCCCATCCTTCTTTTACCCCAGGCCTCAGTTCAGGAACGATCCATAAATTGACAACCTGCTATTATTTTGGGGGACGCTTAGACGTACCATATGTGGACGACAATCACACGCCGTTCAGAGGCACAGTCATTGGGTCCAAAGAGCTCACCTTGACGTGCTACCTCCCACAAAACTTTGGCAAAGTTCTCCACAAGAAAATCAAACCTGATTTAATAACAATCATTCTAGAATGCACACACGAGAGTTAGGAGTCCCCCCCCTCAACAACGGTTATGTACATGTGAGAACCGACCCTAGGATTCCCTTCAGGAACAGGGCGGGGCTATGCCAAGATATCCCCGACACATACACCTCAAAACAAATGCAAAGGAGCATAGATGAATGTATGTATGTACGAATCACTGCCGAACATGCCAGCTTACGCTAAATTTGCGCAACTCTGCATGCTGAATAATCCCGGGTATGGGAGTAAGCAATTTCTGCCGGCATGCCCCCGAGTCCTCACAGTCGATGAATGGAACCTGTTGGTCGATGAATGCAAATCAATGGACGGGAAAATGGAAAATGCGCGCACGCATAAACCAGAAGCGGGCACCAGGGCGCTCCCTGCAGAGATCAAGGGAGGACATCGAGTGAGGGTTTCACTCCACTCTGCCTCTCCTTGCAAAGAAAGCAGACTAGTCAGCCTTATTCCTCAAGAGGCAGTGCCCGACAGGAAGGCATCACAGCGACAGCCACATCCCAGCACCCATATCCATCCTGTGGCCGTCCTCATTCACAATGAGGTTCCAGGGCCTCAAATCCCGATTACCGAATACGAGTCCCCCGCCAAGCGTACCAACCGAGAGGCACCGGACCAGAGAGACCAATCTGCAAAGCCTTTCTAGAGGCAGTGCCCACCAGAAAAGAATGCATCATAGGGACAACCGCATCCCCCCATAAACAACGTCCAATCGGCGGTCGTCCCTGATGATGTGATGAGCGCCCGAAGTCCCAAACCACCACATCAAGTAAATCACAACAAGAGAGAGCAGGCTCGGTGTCCAGTTACTCATGCCATGCAACATGCACAAGACCGTGAGTCGAACCCCAATCATTTAGGCAAGGGAGGGATTTGCCCACACCCTTTACCCGTTTCCGTCCGGTGACACGTGGACCTAGCTGAAAGAAGTCTGAACACTGCCACACAAGCCACACGGCACGGGTAGTAGACACCCCAAGCAAGGCTGCACGAAAATCAATGCGGCAAAGCAACCGCGCTGCCGACAAATTGCCACATTATACATTATCTCGGGTAACACGCTAAACATGGCCCAATTCGTGTACCATCCTCATCATAGGACAACTTGATGCCACAGTGAGTAGGAATGTGTCAACTAGGTGCGGCACGTCGGAAGACCACTTGATTGCGCCCCTCGAAGGGAAGGGCTGCCACGTGGATATCGGGTGCCTTCCCACAGAGGTAAGCACACAATTCTTCATGAGATCGCACTCGGCCTCCTGCAAATCCATGGCACACCCCATCAATCACCCTCGTGGTGCCCCACCATGACCATGGCATGCACTCTAGCGAGGCCATTATAGCGATCGCCATTTCGAACACTTGCGTCATCGACGCATGGGCTATGCGACGGGTCTTCTCAGAAATGGCAAGGCGGCGGGTTCAGTGTTGACCTCAAAGACGTGATAAGTGCGGTACTTCACCGGAGGAGGGACTACTCATGGAGAGGTGTAGCCATCGCCATTTCAAAAATTGACGGACAGATGTCTTTATCACAACCTATTCTAGAAATCCGACGGTAGAGGATTGAGCGTCTCACCAGAACATGTTCGCCGTGCTGTAAACGTGTTGGGGAAGACACAACACGGCACGACGGCAAAGGGCTTGTTGGCAGCAATGGCGGCGTCCACGAGGGCATCCGTTGCACCATCTGGCCCAGCCGCATCACCATCATCACCATCAGCGTTGAGAATACCACGGTCTCCGTCAGAGCACATCCCTATTTTCACTGATGCCAAAAGTTGCGCCATCGGCATCGCGGCAATGGACTTTCCCGCACATCACAAGTGGCACACACCAGGCAGAACCTCAGCGATTGCGACGAAGGTGCGCGCAGTCGAATAAGGAATAACAACGTGTTCGGCATTTGTATACAGAACCATTTGATGGATGCTTGTGACAAGTATGAGCTCCGCTCCACCCGTGCACATTCACAAGTTGGGGCGCATCTACACTACGCTCCATGGGATGGAGCAAATGGAGCATCCTAAACACCGGATGGAGTCATGGCGTGAGTCATGGGAAGTGCGTGCTACACTCCTACGTCACGCGCATTGCATAGACCAGGCATCAAGCTCCTTCAGGCGTCCACTGCTTTCAACTGCCCCCGACGCCTCTGAAGGGTGTCTGGGAGTCCGCAGCTTTCAGGGTTCAAGCGCCCCGCCCCCCTCCAGGATCTCTCACGGGATAGGCCATTTTCACCTCATTTACAGTGCACACCCCCACTTGGGTTAAGGGAAGTAGATGACAAACAATGCGATTGAGCTCAAATCAAGTCGCGCGGAAACATGCAAATGCAAACACACAGGACGCAGCCAGCCTCCTCGCTTGCACCCCCTTCGGACACGAGCAGTACCCGATGGCACTCTGTCAGCAGAGCTTTGCATCCAACAGAACTGTGCAGGGGGGCTCCACCTGGATGCAGGCCGACAATGGCGCTGGCCTATCACCGCACACGGCAACAACCCGCGGCCGCCAGTCAGCAGCCGATGGGAGTGCCTGTCCAAGCAAGGTCACGTGCACATCTAGCCCACCCACCGCAGCGACCTTCGAATGCCATTCCGCGGTATGCATCGGAAAGTAGACTCAAACGTCCGAAAGGGTCGGGTGCAAGACGTTCTGAGGAAGGTTGCATCTTCCCATGGTGCCGTGGAAACGTGGCGCACTCAGGCATCTCCGCTCATCGATACCAGAAAGAAAGGAAGCAAAGTCAAAAGGTGCTCCGATCATCGTTGTATCTTGTGTCAATTGAACCTGAGCAGCACCCACGATTGCTTCGAGAGGAGCTCGAATGCTTTTTGAAGACTGCAACGCCTCCGCCGCCGTAGGCCCGCCATTGAGGCTGAGGTGCTGGCGGGAGCATACCGTGTGCACAAGGGACGCAATCGTGAGAACGGGGTCCTCGGAGCGGTGTGGCGGTGCCGGCGAGGACGTGGTAGATAGCTGCGCGAGACTTTCTAGGCAGTCCATGTGAGGAGCGTTCCACAGGAACAGGCCACGGTACTGCCGCACGATGCTCGGAAACCCAGGCACTTCCTCCAAAGTGGACCGCGTCGCGCGATCCTGATTATCTGGAGATAAGACACCGATGGCAAACGGCTGAGGCATTGTCAGTGTCTGGACGAGGTCAGTGCTACTGGCCCTTGACAATCACCTAGCTTGTTCAACCACCTAGCTTGATGGTGCGGCGGGCCGCTGAGTGCACTCCGCGTTCAAGAGGAATCCCCGGCAATGGGTTTGGAAGCTTCAGCAGAGCTTCTGCAGCCTAGACAGAACACTCCGTGAGCACACGTTCCTTGGTCTGATGGACTGAGTGCACATGGACAGCCCACAAGCCGCTGCGAGCTCCAGGAGCCGGGAGGAGACGGGAGGACCGCAGGGCCACCTTCGCTTAGTGGCGAGGAGGTTGTTGAGGGGGAGGTAGTCTCGGGCAGAGCAGGGAGACCATGGTGGGCGGACATCGCCATGGTGTCACTCTGGCGGCGCTCCACGACGCGCCGTTGCTTGGGTGTGAGCTTGACATCCACTGGATCGACCACAGTGCAAGGCACTCCGTACCAATGCGCCAAGTCGAAAGCTAGCGCCCCTGCGCCGTCCCATTTCCAAACCCCATCCTCAAAGGCCGTCATCGCATCCATCGACTCACATCATAATCGAGGACATTCAGCCCACTCTGTCTTCGAGTTCCATCTTTTTCGGAGCACAGAGCACCTCATAGAGTCCCAAGGGGGCGCACCGGCACCGCCGGCAACATCCAAGACGCCGCCGGCCTCCAGCTGAGCTCGCGTCAGCCCCAACTCCTGCACGATGAACGCCGCGAGGGCACCTCCGCGGTTACTGTTCGCGGGCCGAGCACGATTCCCACTGCGCCGGCTCCGTCGTTCGCCCCCCGTACCCCCAACGCTCCCCTCGTCCTCAGCTGCGGCTGCGGTCTCAGGGGCTCCGCTGGTCACCTCTCCAGCATCCACCGCCTCCGCCTTCTGCAGCGGTAAAGGAAGAGGTTCCCCGTCCAAACGGCGCATCTCGCGGACATGTACCGTCAAATCCAGTACCAAAGAGAGGGGCAAGGGCAGCGCTGATGAAGGAGAAGAGGCTGCGCCCGAGGAAGCGCCCGCCTCACCGGCGACAACGCTGCACTCGTCGGGGCCTATCGAGTGTGCCTTGTAGCCTGCGCCTCCCTGGCCCGCCGAAGCGCCGCCGCACCCCTGAGCCCACAGCCTCCGCTCCATAGTGTCGGAGGCCTTTCCGTGTGATGCCGTCAGGGGCCTGCACTAACGGCACAGCCTGAGCCCAAGCAGGATATGCCGAAGAACGCTCCAGGAAGCACAGTTGTCAGTGGGCCTTCGGCGGCACCGCTTGGCCCCTGCTCAAGCCTCCCTGCTGCCGCCGCCGCGGCCGGCTCGCCGTGGCACATACTGAATGCGCCCGCCGGATGAGCTCGAAGGCATAGGGGCAAGGATTGGGGAACGGTGGGGGAAATACGATATGAGTTGTAAGGGTAGGGCGGGCAACTGACCTCCAGAGATGACCCAGAGGCGCCCTCCAGTGGATCCGGGATCCAGCTGCCCGAATCGCCGGTGCGCTCTGGGAAGCCCGAGGCGAGGACGTGGTCGCCGACGCGGAGCTCGGCCGCGAGAGCTGTGATGGCGGCCTGAGAATAAAAGCCGTCGCGCTCCTTGAAGATCAGCTTCACTTCCAACCCCTGTGGCCACCCCACGTCCTTTCTCAAGGCGCGCGTTCGCCTCCCCGAAACGCCGTTCGTTGCAATAGCGACTGCACTGCCGGAAGGCGTACAAACGGCGGTAGGGGCTGCTCTGCGGCGCCTACAACTGGAGCGCAGAAGACAAAGTAGTGTGGCTCACCACGAGCGGACGTTCAGTCCCAAGTGATCCGACGTGGACAAGTGGGAAGAGTGCATTCGGCCGAACCCTTACGCGCTTGAGGATAAAGGCAGGGAAGCTGCAAAGGGCTACGTGAGGTGTGCTGTTGCACGTCCCCTCTTGTGCGCTCTATCTATTGAAGTGTGCACCAGTGGGGGTTTCGAATTGGGCTGATATGGTAGGGTGGAGAGCACGGAACCGCTACATTTCCGGACACCACCGCGATCGTCACGAATAGTAACCGCTTGGAAAGCGCGGTACACGCAACGACGCGTCCCTCCGTGTGCACATGCGCGTCAGGGGCTTTCTGTCCAGGAGTGAGCCGCGCGAGTGCCTCCTGGAGCCCCTGCGAAGCACTTCTTGAGCGTGAGAACATTACGGAGGAAGACCGACGGACAAATCTAGCCGGGTTGGGAGGAAGTGCCGAGGTGAAACCGGGGCAGAGAAGCGAGGTGGTAGCCACTTGAAGAAACATGTGCGACATGCAGGTTGGCACATGCTATGAAGTTATAATTCTAAAGCCTCGCAAGGCAAGAACGCACGAGTGATAAACGCCCGACGTCGGGAAGGCAGCGCGTCCGCACAAGCTCGGGGGTGAATTCACAAAATTTGCCTAACGCTGATCAAAGGACCACTGAACAGCGCTGAAGTGTGTGTGCAATAGCAAAGTGGAGTTATACAAAGAGTCTTATTGTTATGGGAAGCGGCGCACTTGTACGGGTAGGTCACCGAGCTCGAACTCGCAGCTCATCGATCGAAAGCAGCGGCCACTTTCTGCAAGAGTGCCAAGAAAGGGACAGAAAGGGGCACCTGCGCGCACAAACTACATCGGCCGGCAAGAGTCGTATACAGGCAGATGTGGGTAGATTAAGGCTCCTGTGGCAATACTATGAGTATATCCAACTGCTATCGAGCATTGTTGGAGGTTTGTATTATCAATTATGTTTAAAGGTTGGCTGCAGTATCGAGTATGCGACTTGCAGAATGCCGATGCCGTGGAGTTTTTATGTGACCCCGGTAACCGTACGATATTACATATTTGATATTTTCTTTTATCCGAGCCCTCAAGTGTCACTCTCGTCTCCCCAGAGTCGATTCGAGGGCTGCGTTACTTGATGATTGTGAAGCTCGTCTAAATTGTTTAAAGTCTCCGGACGCCCATCAGCTCAATCTGCGTTACAAACCCTACGTAATATTCGCGCTATTTCGGTCCGGAGACTCGGTTCCCAGAGTAAGCCCTCAAGACTGCGCGCACCCCAAGGTAGCCAGTGACACTGACGACTGCATCAATTTGTCTGTGTCACTCTGTCGCATCGGATACATAGAATTGATAATATTAAATCAGATTATTTGTCATCGACATCGCGGATACGATCATCGTTCTTTGACAACTTGTAAAAAGCTTGAAGTTGCACCAACGTTCGCATCTCGCAATTTCATCAACGTTCGGGCGAACGCTGCTATGGTTACTGTGGTACCATATCTGTAGGGCTTCTTTAAGCGTTTGGCTGCTTTTTAATTTTCACTTAATTCATCATGTGCAAAATCACGATAGTGGGTGTGCACAGCTCATGTGACAGGCGATGATCATGAAGAAGAACATGCAATTGCAAAAAAAATCCTTCCCTTTGACAACCTTCACCAATCCACGGAACCCTGAGCGATATACAACTATGAATTCACGATGTTTCGGAAGATACCGTATAGCTCGTTGCTGTATAGCTCCGCATGATGAGTAGCTTCACAATCATGACAGCTTGCATGCGCCTTAAGTCCTTCCACTCGTAGACGAAAACGGCAAAATATGTTTAACGAATTCTCAAACTATCAACAACATATCAACAACAGCTACACAATTAATAGGAATACAAAATTCCTGGTCAAAATGTCATTGTGAAGCTGCAAACTCACGATTTTTTCGCAGCACGAGCTACCTGCCGTTCCAACTTAATGCATTCTAGGACAACCTTATGCACCTCCTCGAAAGAGGGTCGAAGCTCTGGCTTGTCCTCCCAGCATTTATATGCCAAATCCCTCCATGCATTATACTCCTCGGGAAACTCCAACTCTTGTTTTACTGCTTTTGAACCATTGTTTGCCACCTGCAATTATGCAAGTAAAAGAAATACAGTGAAAACACACCGATATGGCAATCTGCAAAAATGCACAGCAGCCCAAGAGCTCGCCATTAGGAAGTGATGCCATGGCTCAGCATGGTCCGATGATAGCAGGGTGTCGCGAATCGCACTTATAGTCACGGGTCCAACGGCCACCATAATTCAGTGTAGTCACATGCAAGCTGTGGCGCAGCCCGCAGTTCATGCGCTAAGTGCATTTCGTATCCAAAGAGCCTATGCAGCAAATCCAGGAACAACGAAATCAACGAAGCAGCCCCCACATAGGCACGAAGGACATATGGCGTATATAACCCTGTAGAATGATGAGGGAGCTTTCTTTCCACTTCTTTTCCATGCGATTAAGGGGCCATTGCCTACAAACATGGCACACACATGCAAGGGCATTGGCCAATGCGGTATTGCTCTAAGGAACCCGTTGATATGCGCCACTGGGCTGGAACATACACCCTACACTCAGTTGTCAGCATATCTCGAGGCGGTTCGCATGTGGGCGAAAGAATAGACCAATTGAGAGATGAGAGGTGCATGGAATGACTCAGCTCACTTTGCCGGCACTCGAAGATTGAGGGAAGATTCAGCCGCAAACCGGCAGGGATAAGGACAGGGAGCGAGAACATGCGAGCAGACGAAGAGGAGCACAGGGGGGGGAGAGGGGGAGAGCGAGGGCGCACAGCACACAACACATACTCCGTCCGTTTGGCCGCCCACGGTACCCGCCCAGTGGCCAGTTCATAGAGCATCACCCCAAAAGAGAAGACATCCGCCTTCTTGCCGTCAAACTCTTGCTGGGTCATTCGCTCGGGCGCCTGGTACGCCACAGTCCCGAGGTCCCCAGTACTATTTCGGACAACACCGAGTGTGCTCATGCGAGCCTTACTCAACCCGAAATCCGTGATCTTCGCCACGTCCCCTTTCGTGATCAGCACGTTGTTGGCGTTCAGATCCAGGTGGCAGACGCACTTTCCGTGCAGGTACACCATGCCCAGCACCACATCCAGCGCCCACTACACCAGCCAGCGCGCCAATCCATGCACCCCCCCAAACCCCGGTCCACCAGGCTCACTGCGCCAACGGCATTCAGACTAACACTCCGGCTTACACCCTGCAACTGTAAAGGTGCAAAAGAAAAACAGCACCCAGCACGACAGGATGCGGCAGCTTGCCACCAGCACATAGCCTCCAAGCACCGTTTCAGGTGTGAGTCATACGGAAGCTCGCTCCACATGGCGGGGCAGCCTGCCAAGGTGGCGCATGGCGTTGCTCGAGGGTGGCAGGGGTGAACAGGGCACAACCATGGAGCTGCATATGAGGGGCGCACCTTCAGCCGGGTGAGCTTGTGTATGCTGGTGCCAGCAGGCTGGTTGGTAGGCGCCCCTTGCACGGAGGGGCGCTTGTGCAGCATGTAGTGCAGGGAGCGGCCCTGGTACTGGACCTGCCCGTTGGGTGCCCGACTTTCAGTGAAGATGGGCTCGGTGACCAGCGCCAGGGGGTTATCCGCGCGGACGCAGGTACCCATCCAGAG
This sequence comes from Cymbomonas tetramitiformis, assembly GCA_001247695.2. NCBI lineage: Eukaryota > Viridiplantae > Chlorophyta > Pyramimonadophyceae > Pyramimonadales > Pyramimonadaceae > Cymbomonas > Cymbomonas tetramitiformis. The sequence goes on along the minus strand of LGRX02025879.1, from coordinate 27,656 downwards.
CACCACATTTGGGTGGTGCAGGGAGGCCAGAATCTCCACCTCACGCTTGAACTCCTTCATCTGCTTCTCAGTCGGCTGCAGCTCCTGGATTACACCCATAGCCCACCCGGGCAGGCCACCTAGATTTTAGATTTTAGGGTTTACCATGCTCTGCTCGCATCCCTCATTTCTGGCAGCGCGCGCGGCGAGCGATACGCTATCTCTTCTGATCGTGCGGCGACTATTTGCCCATCTGCAGATCTTGCAGCTGGTAGTGCTACTACCACGTTCCTGGCTGTGCAGCCACTACTCTCTCTACTCACTCCCACTCTGGGGAATCGTGTGGCTGGTGGTCCCACCACCCTTCTACTGATCGTGCAGCCAGTAGTGCCACTACCCTGTGCTTATTGGGCAGCTGACGTTGCCGCTATCTCTCCGCTGATCGTGCGGTGGGCGACGCTGCTGCCCCTGTGCAGGTCATGCGGCCGGTTGGAAGTGCCACCGCTCCACAGCTGTTTCTGTTAGTGGTGTTACTACTAGCCCCTCGATGGATTGTGGAGGCGGTAGCAGCGCCAGGACCCCACTCTCCACATCATGTGGCTGGTAGTTTCAATACTACTACCCCCCTGAAAATTGCGCGGCCAGCGGTAACATTACCCCTGTCTTAAACACGGAGATGCACATTTGTGAAGAGGGGAACGGGCTTATGAAGGACGGCAAGCTCAGGGAGCCACAAGGGGCGGAAGAGGCGTTGCATAGTTACAGAGGGCTGCAAAGTCAGATCATTGCGGGTGGAGGGCTGGCAGCCAGTCACATCCGCGATGAAATTGAGCAGAGTGAAGGTGTGGCGATAGGTAGCACGGGCAGGGACTTATGGGGGTGATGCGACGGAGAGGAGCCGAGGGGAGCTACGAAGGGTACCACGGGATGGATAGGCAGCAGAGGGGGCAAGAGGGGTATAAGACGGAGTGGGCAGGGAATCACCAGATGATGGAGAACCTTCACCGCCACAGGCGTGCTATTCCAGGAGGCCAGATACACCTTCCCGTAGCCCCCGCTCCCGAGCAGAGTGGGACCCCCGGCTCCTGGGTCGCTATTGTCGCTTTTGTTTTCAAACTCCAGCTCCTCCCATCTAATCTCGTGGCTCGCTTTTGTCCTCGTCAGCGCCTCCCGCCACGACTGCCGGGTGGGACACATCCGGTGGGAGTGAGAGGCGGGGGCAAGGGAGCCATACGCGCTCGCTCTAGCGATCGATCTTGCGTATCGTTCCCTTTCATCAATCCAGCCGTGCGATCACAGGCAACACGCCACGGTGAAGGAAGAGGGCAACCAGCTGGGCGTGCTGCTTTCAGGGGGGCCCCGCCACCTCCTAAGAGCCCAGCCTCTCGTCACTATGGGCGCACCGGGCCAGGATCAGGTGCGCAAAGTGCGGATTACTCTCCAGTGTCTGGGCATACCATGCCGGCCAGGTGGGGAAGATGATCCGTCGGTGCCCAACCAGGCTAGCCACTTGGGGCCGGCCAGATGGGCTGTGGATCCAGCTGGGGCCAGCACATCGTGCGGAGAGGGTGCTTGTCCAGGTTTTGAAGGGTTTTGGGGTTTAGTATTGTATGTTCTATTCACCCTAATCCTTAGGGTGCAACAGTGAAATGCGGGGTATAACCACGGGAGCAGCCCCGGCCTGCGGCACTCTGCAGTGGTGGCGCACCATCGAGGAAATCGGGGGCGAGGAGGACGGCGATGTCAAGGAGCCACTCAACGCACGTTCTATCGTGGTGCAGCCCACATCCACACCGGCGCTAGCGCGGTGCACACCGTTACTGCCCGGCACCGTGTCGCGCTGCTCCTGTCCGGCATTATCATGGCTTGTGCCATTCCGCTCCTCGTCCCGAGCGGTGGCCGTCTGCACGCATCCCCCACAAACGCCGCCGCTTCGATCAGAGACGCCCTGTTGACCCCCCTTACAAAATCAGGGCGCAGTGAGCTGGTGCTGAGCTCGAGCCGTGTTCCAGCTGCTTCAAGCGATGCCCACCGTGCGGCGCTGGCGCCTGATGCAGATGCTGCGCCCCAGCGACCGGATGGGGCATCTCGGGTCTGCCCTGGTCCTCGGACAGACCACACACGGAAACCAGTTTTCGAGGGCCTCAATGGACGTTCCACAGGTGGGGCTGCGGGGCTGGCCTGGTCAGGGGTGCAGATGTAGTCCCAGAGGTCCTGCAGCGCCGGTTGTGGTGCAGATGGTGTGCTCGGGGAGGTGGGGGCGTCATCCCCAGCGCCTGGATATCTGCAAGGGGCCGTCGCCACCTCCGCACGCGGCGCTGGAGCGCAATCCCTGGCCACGCGCTCCTCCTGAAGCGCCTGCGTCAGGAGGCTACGCGGGACCTGCCGAGGCGTCTCAGGCGTCTCAGGCCCCGCCCCTCTCGAGGACGCGGTCTCTTGGGAAGCCTCCGCCGCCTCCTCCTCGTCCGAGGCGGCTGCCAGCAGATTGCTGAGGGATCGACTGAGCTTCTCCGCTCGCTTGCCCGAAAGAGGGGTGCCCACCAAGCCCCCCTCATGCAGCTCCAGCCCAGCCGCCTGCCATGAAACCTCCTCTCCCACCGCCCCCCGGCTGAAGCCAAGCTCTTCTGGCATCCGGCGGTGTGATCCTGTGCGCCCTGGTGCGGCATGCCGGCCCATTCTGGGGCTGGGCGCAGCGCGAAGAAGTGCCATCCGCTACGTCTCGCGTGCAGCCGCCATGGATTCTGCCATTGCGCACGCTTGCTGCCCCGTCCGGAGCCCTGCGCAAGCTGGGGGTCACGCGTGGCTCGTCACATCTCTGACGCGGCTTTGAAGGGGCTTTCACGCGTGCAGGAGGAATGAAGCGACGGTGGAATTCCTGAGGCCTTGATATGGGCGCGAGCTGGCGTAGAGGGGGACCGGTACAGAAGAAGACAAGAAGACAGAGGGCAGTAGGTAGTTGGGAAATAAGCATCTAGTAACTAGCCACCAACACCGGGATCATGCGCACGACGCTGGCGTGGGGGAGGAGGGATGTACACGAGATAGGGACGAGCAGGTTTGGGGTGGCACGGGGCCCGGGGCCGTTGTCGTTTAGTACACAGGGAGCGCGTACAGGCACTGGGAGGCAGGTGGGAGCTCGCCTGGGCGCACTCCAGCAGGCGGCAGGAGTGGGGCTTGGCCACGTCGCCGAGAGCTGCATGCAGACACGAAGCAATGTAGGTGTCGGCGGCCTCGTGCCTTGGACTGCCGTTGGGATTCTCAGCCTGTACCCGACCCCTCTGCGAGGTCAACTGCAGCGCGCTTAAATCTACCTTAACACGGCCCCCCCGCGAGGTCAACTGCAGCGCCCTAACATTTTCACACGGCCCCTCCGCGAGGTCAACTACAGGGCGCACCCTGGAATGGGCCCGGATGCGGCCCTGCAGGAAGGGGGCCTCCAAGTGTGGGCAAGTGCGGCAAATGATGGACATCTTGGAGTGGAAGGTGCAAGCTCACGGAGCAGCTCACAACTCGGATGAAGCGGGCGAGCGCAGCTGCAGGAAAGGCCCCTCTGCCTCGCGCACCTTTTTGGCGGCTGCACAGTGCTGGTGTATTTCGGTCACCAGCCACCGCACTGTGCTGCGGAACTTTGACTCCGTCGCTCGCTGTATCCCACCCGCATGCCGCATGCGCCTCGTCAGCATCGGTGGCGGTTCGGCTTTGCGCCACCCGGGTGGTGCCGCCCCTCCGGCGCCCCACCCGGGTGGCTGTGCACGGCGCAGGCGCGGCGCAGTCTCCAAGGCAGGCCTGGGCTCCTCGAGCGTGTCACTGTGAACTGTGCCGCTATGGTGAGGCCCCGCACTCAGTCCAGCGCACGCGTGGCCACAGCTGCTGCACACAACTGTTTGGCGCCCCCTTGCCCCCAGGACAGCTAGCACCCCCTCCAGCGGCTAATGCGCCGTGTCTGCTCGACTGCTGCAAGGACTGAGCAAGGAGCTCCTCGCTGGGGGGAGGGAAGGTAGAGCAATGCTTTTTCGAGTGCTTCCCCAATAGTTGGTCACCCATGTCTGCAGTGCATGGTGCTCTCCTCTTCACACTGACGGGGTCTCGTTGCATGGCGGGATGGTCGCGGGCAGAGCAGGCGCACCCTGTAGTCCTCCTGCACCTCTGCCGGCTGCTTCAAAATCGATGCCCAAGACGCATCTACCTCCACAGCAGGTACCTCTTCAGCCAGCTCACCCACAGCTTCACGAGCATCCCTCGTTGCGGCCCCCTCATTGCAGCCCACAGCCACATGGCCCACGTCGTCGCCATCTGCGCATCGCAGGAAAGCAGAGGGTCAGCCTTTTGCCCTTCCGCCCGCCACACAACGTCCAGTCAACCCCCTGGGGAAGGGCTGAGGCGCTCCGAAGGGGGCGCCTGCTGGCCTAGCAGCTGGCTGGAAACCACGATAGGGCACAGGCGGACGCGCAGGCTTAGGGGCACCGTGGCTGGACTGCATCTTGCACCCTGGATGCCTATCCCTGGAGGGGGGGTTGCATGGGACGCACCTTCCGGGCTCAGCGCTGGCCACGACCCATGGATGACCGGTGCTTCCAGGTCAGCACCACTGCGCTCCGGGTTGCAGGGGGGTGGCAACTGCTGCCCCAGCTTCTGGTTGCGGCGCGTGTTGCGACGGTTGCGGCGGCGCGTTGGTAGCTCGTCAGGCGGATCCCCTGCTGCCACCTCCGCACGGCATTCCCTGGAGGCAAGGCGGCGCGCACGCCTACTGCCCCCTAGCTGGTACCCCTCCTCGTCCACCAGTGGCTTGGATGGCCCCGTGCCGCTGCACCCCCACATCAGCCTCAGCAGATCTGTCATATCCCAGTACTCAACCCGGTCATATCCTAACAAGCAGTGAACACGATAAGGGACCCAACAACGACCCATCGACCCAGCCGTCCTCCACAGAAGACTCTGGCTCTAGGCCTGGAGGCTGCAGCAAATGCACCAGCGCAGTAAGAAGACTCTGGCTCTAGGCCTGGAGGCTGCAGCACATGAACCAGCGCAGTAAGAAGACTCTGGCTCTAGGCCTGGAGGCTGCAGCACATGAACCAGCGCAGTAAGAAGACTCTGACTCTAGGCCTGGAGGCTGCAGCACATGCACCAGCGCAGTAAGAAGACTCTGGCTCTAGGCCTGGAGGCTGCAGCACATGAACCAGCTCAGTAAGAAGACTGTGGCCCAGCAGTAGGTTCTAGGCCTGGATGACGACGGTTTGTCAAGAGCGCAGCCAACGAGTCCACGGATCGATTGTCGTGGGAAGCCGCCATCAGCGATTGGAAGTTGCGCCATCACTGGTGGCGAGGCTGGGAGGTGACCCGGGCAGTGAAGGCCAAGGCAGCGCTGCAGGAAGGGGGAGACACGCGGAAGAGAAGAGACGCCGTATGAAACGCACCCAGCGGAAGCTCCGGCGGGCTTGCGGGAGGGTGGCGGCGTGGACGACGTTGCAGACGGCGAAGCGGACGACCGGCTCGTACGGATCGGGGCGGTGGAGGACGAAGGAAGCCGCAGTGGCGACTCGCCCTCCGTCAAGACGGCTCGACTGACGCTGGCACTATCCACCCGATCAGCCTGGCCCGAGAAGGCTCTCAGGATGTGCAGCCGGGCGATCCTAGAGTCGATCTGCAGCTCATTAAGCAGGTCGGTGTCGCTAAGCGTGGACAAGATATAGCCGTCCACGTTCTTGGCCTGCCAACAGCAAAGGCTTTCACTGGAGGTCCAACCTGCTTGCAGGTTGGCAGCCGATGACAGTGGGCAACCTGAGCCTGCCGGGGTTCGATCGAGCCTCAAGTGCAGACGGAATACTGCCCAAGGAGACCTAAGTAGATGAGAGCGCAGGAGACTTAATCAGGACGTGTTCCAAGAGGGGGCCTCGAACACTACCAAAGTCCAGAATCCCTAGCGAGCTCCCATGAACCTCCAGCACAGCCGATGACTCACGGTCGCGGCTCATTCACCTAGGCAGAGAGCAAAGCATTGAGGGCGGTGCATTTAGGTTGGCAACAAAGAAAGTCCCTCTGCGGCCTATGGGTGCTGTCCAACAAAATGTTGCGGGGACGGAAGTGTTCTATAAAGCTCTCCATCGGGACAAAACTCGGCGGGCAACAGAACGTCTTCAGTTCATAACGACCAGCAATATAGCACATCAGCAACTGGCGGAAGTGCGGCACCTTGAACTGAGGCGCGTACTGGTCCAGTTGGTTGTGCTTGAGCCACTCTATCACCTCGTGAGATTTCCAGAGGTTAGCTTGCACCCCTTTCGCCGCCTGCCAACCCCCGCGTGCTTCCTTTACATTCACGCAACATAAGGCGTGCGCGAGGCGGCGCACGCGGCTCATCTCAGCGCGGAGGACCGAACCCTCAAGCGAAACGCGACCTTGACGATCGCTGCTTCAAAAAGAGGAGGCGCGCGGAAGGAATCTCAAGGCCCGAGGACGGTTACCCTGTAACTGCACATGCGTGCTCTCGGTGAAGCGGATCGACAAGTCAGATATCCCCCAATACGAACCCTGGTCCTGTAACATACAAGGTGTCGAAGGCTCGGGCAGTATGTCATGTTCGAGCGCCCAGTGCGCAGGCAGCGCGGCATGCCTTGATCCAAGGTGGGCAGTCTAGATCACATGCAAAAGTGTGGATCGCGAAGTGCGCCGCCAGGCAGACGAGCGGGGTGAGCTGAGAGGACAACCGCTGGCTATGTTAGGGAAGCAGGGGAAGTAACCTCAGCGTTAAACTGCTGCAAGAGGGAGTCATCCACACTCAGAGTATACTGTTTGACGTCTACGACTTCTCGCCCGTCGGGCGCCGAGTTCAATGAGCTTGTTTCGAGAGTGTGATGAAGATCCAAACATTTCCTGGGAGAGACATAACCCACGACAAACTTACGGGCGCCCTCGCAACGATCGAACATAAAAGAACTGCTAGGCGCGTGATGTACTGTATCATCAACACGACACTTAGAAGCTCTAAGACCCATTCTTAGCAGTAATGGATGAGATATCAGTTGCTGCCGAAAGAATTTCCACTGGAGCGAACTCGCCAAAGTTGCCAATCTTTCACTATACAAATTTTCACGCATATATCAACCTTGTGCCAAGCCTCGTGTCTTTGGCGGCGAAAATACAAGCCACGGGAGTGGGGAAAAGTGTGCCTAATTGCGAGCTGGAATACATGTTTCAACATAACAAAATGAGCGCCGTGGAAATAATTTGAAAGCAGTTTGCTGCGCAAGCTGTGGAACTCGAGCCCCTGAAACTATGAGCGAGGAAGGGTAAAGTATGACGCTCACCTTTTATATTTACGTTGGAACTGAATGCGAATACGAACATCCGTGGATTGCGTTGTTTCGCAGCTAATGGAAAACGGCTCTGAATTGACGTTTTGGACTGGAAGTGTTTGCAGAGCAAAACAAAAAGACACCTTCTTAATCAGGCGACTCAATGGAAAATCTCTGCCAGCTTCAAGAGACACCTTCCAATCGTAACGCCCCGAGGAGTTTGATTTGCCAGGGTGGTTTGCTTGATTCCGCGTGCAGCTCGTTTTTACAAGCAGCACTAAGGTACCTGCTATCAAGTATACACTACTAAAAATAAGTATCTTCATATCGAAAGGTTAAGATGTCTGCTTCTATCCACTAGGTGGTCTGGGATAGACCACAGACATGTGAGTTGCTATTGAACGAAGTTTCAAACTCTGAATTTCAATCGCAGACGCAAGCCCATGATGTTGAAAATGAGGTGAAAGAGGATCCATAGTACCTTCTTTGACAACTTCTTCGCCTTCTGATTTTCCTACAAGGGCATTCAAGTCCTTTTCGAGGGAGGCTGCTGGCAATAAGCCAGACTCCCTCCGCTCCGCTCTGAAGGGTGTCACGGCATGGAATTGTGCCAAAGAAAGAGTTGTAGCTTTTTTCTTTGTTTGCATATGGTTGGTTCCTCGCAAAAATTCTGCGGAGAAATCGTAGGACGATGCAACATCAAATGAAAATACAGCCAGGGGCGATAACCGATATCACACGAGTGGGACCGATTGTGCACTTACGTTTTGGAAGAGCCGATACGAACGCCCATCTTGATCTTCTCTCTCGTCTGCCTGTGCCTCTCTCTCCACCCTTGCTCTCCAGTCCACCTCTCGCTCCCCGGACCAGCGCTCTACAGTCGAGTGTGAGTGTCACCAGACGAGAGGTATGGTTAATAATCGTGTGTGTCTCTCTCGTCTGAGTACCATATCGGATAAGCGATACAGTACTCTAATGTTTAACTATCATTGGTTAACTATGACTAACTTTGACTATCTGTCATATCTGATATTAAATTATGACAGGGGTGTCAGTGGGGGTCTATAAGGGTCGTCAGGGGGGTCTGAAAATCAGTTTTGACCGCTTTAATCGGCCGTGGAGGCCCCCCTATTGTGGCCCCCCAAATTTTTGGATGCATTCGGGGTTTAGGGTTTAGGTTTGACAAAATTATGTCAGAATTGCGTCATAATGTGTCATAGTGGCGGCTACGCCGCCGCCGGTGCCGGTGACTGTGGAATTTGAATATGTCTTATGTGTTAAATATGGGCGTGCTATAAGGAACGGCGCAGCCTTAAATTGCAATATCTATATGTATTTTTTTCATTTTTCAACAAAAAAATATAAAAAAGGGAGGTGGGAGGAGGGAGGTCGGCTTTTTTAGAAAGTATTTTAGAAATCAAAAAAAATAATATGATATATTTTATTGTCATTTGAAAAACTTTTCAAAAAAGTAGCACCTCCCACCACCCAACCTCCCTTTTTTTTTAATAGATTTAATGAAAATGAAAAAAATAAATTCGATAAAAATGAAAAGTAAATTTGATGAAAATGAAAAATAGATTCAAAATAAATTCAAAAAATGAATAATAGATTCAAAAATATCTAAAATAATCGGCGGTGTGCGAAACGTGGCGCAGTCTATTAATATATCTATCATATATCTATCATTTTTCAACAAAAAGAATAATGAAATAGAAAAAGGGAGGTGGGAGGTGGAGGTTGGGTAATTTCAAAAAGTATTTTAGAATTCACATAAATATATCATTTCATTTTATTGTCATTTGAAAAACTTTTCCAAAAAGTAGCACCGCCCACCGCCCAACCTCCCTTTTTATGAAAAATGGGAAAGTAAGAAGATGTAAGAAGATGTAAGTAAATGATAAGTAAATCACACACTAATGATTTGTTTTGACCACGCACGGCAGCATATTCACCACAAGAAATGGGTATCAGATTTTGGGTATGATGGTTTTGTAAAAGTATATAATTAATTTAAAGAATGGCGGTGTATTAGATAGTAACATATATGGATTTGAATATCACATATACTAGATATACTTGTGCGAACTCAAAGTTTAAATTATATCAACAACAATATCAAAAGGATAATGCTTGCAAATGTCGCGAAAAAACTATGAAAAGTTATTACAAAAATCACGAAGAAAATAAGCGCAAACAACGTGAACGATATCAAAAACGAAAATTATTGCAACAATCATACTCTCATTCTCAAGTAAAGTAATTGAAATCTGGCTTGACCCAAATTAATACTCCTTCACCAGCTCCGGCAACCTTAGATTCCATAGCTGTACCAATAATCGAATCGGGAAGCACTTCAAATTTGTCGCACCGGTTATTTTATTTGTCGCACCGTGCGACAAACTGGAATTATACCGTGCGACAGAAATGAGCGTGGCGCTCATATCTGTCGCAGGTGCGACAGTCATGAGCGCCACGCTCATTTCTGTCGTGAAAATTCACAGAAAATTTTCAGATGCCCTGATTTACATGGACAGAAAACAGACAGGATAACAAATTATGAAAATAGATCGGGCATAAATCTGATGACAGAAATATCTGATTGTGCAATTTTAAAGATAAAAGGGACAACATTCACAATACAAAGGAAAGCATGCAACAATAACATATTCAGTGGCAAGCATATTCAGTGGCAAGCATATTCAGTGGCAAGCATATTCAGTGGCAAGCACCTTCGTGTTACAAATTAATAACATATTGTACAACAGCCAAGACTATTGCTACAAGCAGTATCAGTTCACGGGTTAAGCTACGTCACACTACTTGCAAGCTTCTGCACCCCGTTTTTGACTCATGGTCTTCGGCTTCGGTTATGGGGAAAGGCGCGTTCCATCATCCCAAAGAGCTCAAGGCAATCACGGAGGTGGTAAGCCGCCAAGATGTGCGGGCAACACTTGCAATACCAAAACCACTTGCAGGAACATGCTACTGGAATATCCTAGTTCACTAGATATCAGAAACTCCCGAACTGTGTGGATAAACTCTTAAGATAAATAAACCCTAAGCTAGATATACCCGGAACGGTCTCGGACGGTTTCGGAGTCTAGCCTACCTGTGACACAGCGTGTGTCACAGCACGAACCTATAGATCAGTCAGCAGTCCAGTGTTGGTCCTAGGAGTCTGTCATAGGGGCCTGACCGGGACTCCCAGTCAGGGCTGCCTATACAGATTTCAGCACATGCGTCTCCATTGACAGGATCGGTGGGATCGTCCACGTTGAATGTCAACTCCACGATGTCATATGAGTACTTTCTCACCAAGTCCAAGCTGTGAAAAAAGTTGCGGGGATTCTCTCCACGGATCAAGAGACGAAACTTGCTCACACGAAGCTCGGTCACAGCTTTACCGGTTGCAGTCAAGTTCATGTAAATGAAGTCGAACCCATGGATGCGAGAGGGATATAGGTAGAAGTTGCAAGGGTCATCCTCGGACTCCACAGACATAAGCTCACACGCAAGCTTCAAGAAAACAATCGGGTAGGTCGGAAGGGAGTGGGCGAATGTTAGGGTTTGAAATCGGTGCGGGGATTTTCACTGTACGAGCCGGGTCAAATCATATATCGTCATGGGGCGAAAATGCTCCACGACGGGATTTGAACCCGTGACGTTCGCTTCTCTAGTGCGACGCTCTAACCAACTGAGCTACGCGGAGGATGATGATCCTTTCGCGCATTTCAGTGGTACTCGTACAGATCGGACTGTTGCAGATCGATGATCGACCATGCGTGTGACATCGACGACGACGTACCAACATCGCGACTGCGGGCGTCTGTCATCTTTCGATCCGTAACAACGAATGTGAAAAGTGGGTTGAGCCCCTTTGTGGGCGCGCTATAGCAAAGGGAGTAGCCCCTGGTGTTTTCACTAGCCTGCTTTGCAGGGATACCGCACTCTCGGGACTTTGTCCCCTTTGCTAGCGTAAATGTTTTATTATTATTATTATTATTATTATTATTATTATTATGTGTCTCTGTTTTTGAAGGCGCGGTTCCTCAACAACACAGGGACGGTTTTCTCCAACACAACGAGGTGGGTGGCGTGTCGATCTGCCAAACGGTGGTCCTCGCGATGCCCACGCTCGTCCGATTGCATGGAGGCCACGATACCCGGAATGGTGCTCGCACCGCGAAAGAACATGATATGCTCCCCATGAGTAAAGTTGCGGACCGCATTGACAAAGGCTTGGAGTCCGAGACCTTCTCACTCACGCTTGGCGATGTCCGCAATGAGCTTTCGCATCTCGAGGGTGAAGGCGTCCTCAAGAAGATGTCGGTCATTGATGATATGTTCCTTCAACTCCGTAGGAACATACCTGTTTACCAAACATATATACATAAGAGCAATAATAATCAGTAAAACATGTTGCAGGCGTGAAAACACTACGTCACAGAGGTGGAAAGATCACTCGGAACTAACCCCCGGAAACTCTGCGCCCCGTTCCGGAGCTGACCAAAGCCCGACCAAGGCGGGGCTTCTGCCAAGTACAAGCATGCGTCTGACACGGCGAACCGAGGCGACATGGCTTACAGTACTTATAGCATAATGCCCACAGACTTTTTATCCCGAGAAATCTTTCCCCAAAAAGACAATACAAGGAAATAAACAAACATCTGAAGGCAAGAAGCATTACGTAGGACACCACGAATGGATAGGTGTTGTCAGAAGTACTCGTGGCTCGAATAACATGGGCAATCATGGCAGCAGGTGCTAAAATCTGTATAGATGTTGCAAGACATAATAGGCGGACCGGGTGTACCGTTCGTAGCTGACGACAAAAGCTTCGCAACGGTCACGTTCCGACGCCCAGGCATCAAACTCAGAGCGCTCGGAGGGCATAGAGTGTTTTTCAACCCAAGCGTTCAAACCGGCAACGGTGTCGACTTCTGCAAAACAGCAGGATACAAAAACGTAAGTACCGAAGTAATAGATGATAGCAAACTAAAATGTGCGTATTGCACAACGTGCGGTCCACGAAAAAGTGACCGGATTACATTCGAAAACAATAGAGATTCGTCATAGAGAAGGGGTCTCACCGCAGGTCGAATCTTTGAGGCGACCCACGAAGTTTTGAACTTGCTTTAAGGTAGGCAGTTCTTGCTTAGATTTCTCGGTGCCATCCCAGTGTTTTTGAAGTAGGTCATTCAGTGCTACTGCTGGTTGCCCACGGCGAGCTGCAGCAAGTTCGGTCAACGCTGCGCGGAATCTAACTGGGACACCAGTTTCGGGAGCCGCGGAAAAACATTCAGCGTGAAGGAAGCCGTTATGGAACACCTCCCAGAGGCGTGTCTGAGCGCTGTAAACGTATTTTTCGGCATATGGGCAGGCTAACCCTTCGTGGGTGGCGTGGGTGTTACACCCGTAGGTCCGGGAGTTTTCAGACTGGGTGATTCGCCGCATGCGGATGCCAGTTCCTTCGACGAAAGTACGATGTTCCTTGAAGGAAGCGAAGGCCACGCGCTCCGCGATGCGGGTCCATACAGCCTTCGTTTTTGCCTGAAACACACACACGTAACGACAGTGAGTATTGATAGCAGGAGCAAGTTTAAGGCAGGAGGTCAATTACGGGCAATGCACGGAGAGGCAAAATGGGGGTGGAAGGAAGGAACCAACCTTCTTGGAAGCAGGGCTTGAAGAAGGGGACTTGGAGGTGGCAACATTGTTACATGGGACTTCTTGCAAGGGGCGGCGAACTTCCGAGGCAACTGGAGATGTGCAGCGATCCGCAGCGGTCGGGGCGAAAGCAGGACGAATTCTGGAAGATCCATCAACCTACGCCACATAACAGAAATAACGGTCAGGAACTAAATTGAAGAAGTCAACGGGAAGGGGTGGTTATGGGACCTCTAGATTAACATCGAACCATTCCTCAGCGATGTCAAACGCCTTCATTGCCGGGTCGACAGAAGGTTGCGAGCAGGCCAAATTGACAGGAGGTTGAGAGCAATACAATTGCACAGCGCGCAAGGCGCGCTGGTGCAAAGGGGTGGCGTTTTCGCTGCTCATTGTATGTGGGACCGGCGCTGGAACTTTAAAAAACACTGAGCTCAAGGAAGAGAACTTACCTTAAGTACACATCCCTCAGAAGCCGGCGGGTGAGGTGATTTCTTTGCCAGAGAAACCGTGGCCAGCTAAGAAACGTCCCATGGAAGCCGCGACGGACGCCCAGAGTGCCAGCAAAGCGCATGCGGACAGGATATTTGGGACAGCGTGGGGCAACATTTGAGCTGGCGGAGGGCAGGGGGCGGCGGGCTCATCGTGTTGAATTAGAATTGGTCCGTCAAAAAATCCGCTAGATATTCACGCAAGCGAACTTCTCTGTAAAACGTTTGGGACGAATTTAGCTGGCAGAGAGTGGGTGGCGGCTTAAGCTGATTTCGGGGAATGAGCTTTTGGGAAGGAACTAGAAACTTGGACTTTTCGAAATTAGATGGGAGCTGGTCGCAGCGCAGGGCCGCAGCGCAGGGTGCTCGAGTACGTATGACATGATATATATCCTACCAGGATGCTTGTGACGGCATATTCCCGTGTTTATGATGATGTTGGCTAGCTATATTGATATTTCGTAACGACAAACCGTTAAATTTATGCCCCCATACCGTCGATTTAGCTTGGGTACATCCCTATGTACCCAGACCCTCTTGGGTACATCCCCATGTACCACCGGGTAGTGGACATATGGGTACATGGGGGCGAAGTAATAGCTGTGGCTGCAATGTCTTCGGCATGGGGGTCCGACCTACAGCGAACACGGCCAAACATGGCCATACCTGACCCCTTCCCATTGCAGGTAGGGCAATGCTCGCCCCGGGTTCGTCCCGAGGGCAAGGCAGGTAGGGCCCTACCCGTACCGTAATCGTGCCGCAGCACCCCTTAGTCGACGAACCACAATGAAAGTTTAACATCACACAGGCGAGGTAGGGAAAGCAAAAATTTGGCCAGGGCCTCCGGCGCACAAGGTCGCATGTAGCAGGAATTTCCGTGCTTTTCGGTCCGACCTACAGCGAACACGGCCAAACATGGCCATACCTGACCCCTTCCCATTGCAGGTAGGGCAATGCTCGCCCCGGGTTCGTCCCGAGAGCAAGGCAGGTAGGGCCCTACCCGTACCGTAATCGTGCCGCAGCACCCCTTAGTCGACGAACCACAATGAAAGTTTAACATCACACAGGCGAGGTAGGGAAAGCAAAAATTTGGCCAGGGCCTCCGGCGCACAAGGTCGCATGTGGCAGGAATTTCCGTGCTTTTCGGTCCGACCTACAGCGAACACGTCAAAACACGGCCATACCTGGCCCCTTCCCATTGCAGGTAGGGCAATGCCCGCCCCGGGTTCGTCCCGAGAGCAAGGCAGGTAGGGCCCTACCCGGTCATGCCGTCGCGTTCAATGTCAGTGAAGGTGGCGCGTGCCGGATGATTGTCGTATTCTTCCGTCAGAATGATTCCATCCCAAAAGAGTTCCTCAACTAAATCTATAAACCCATTCGTGGGATTGGCATCCCATTCGAGGACACGTTGCCTCTTGAAGGCATCGTCCGCACGCGGCGGCGTCGTCAACCCATCGCCCTCACCCGGAGAATTTGCCAAGCGATATGCAACAGTGGCTCTTTTCGCGGGATTGACCCTCCGTCTCTCCTCCGGAATCCCACCTTGCGCCAATCTCTGTGCGCGGGATGTCATCGCATATTGTGCCTGCAAACCGCTTTTGCCCACGTACGTAACCTGCTGTACCATCCGTAAGTATGGCGTAAACATGGCCCTACCTAAGCAGTTTCAACAGCCGAGATGGTGAAACACGGCCTTGTTAGCCTTGTTTTACTGCCAACATTGGGCAAGACGTACATAAAACGGACCATGTTTGATCTGTGTTTAAAAACACGTGGCAAACTTGGCCATTTTTGGGCAATGTTGGCAGTAAAACAAGGCAAACCACGTTGTGTTGCGCCGCGGAAGATGTTTACCTTGTACCTGAGTAGAATTGCCCTGGTATGGCCCGGTTCGAACAGCATTCACGCGAACACAAGGTAGACATCTTCCGCGGCGCACATAGCCCAAATCAATGCCCCAAATGCAAAACCCAATGGGGAAACGACCCAAACATGGTCATGTCTAGACCATACCTTAGGGTGCAGGCGGGCGTGCCAAAAAAATCGGTCATTTTGGTGAAAAAACAAAGTTGAGCTCAAAAGAAGGGGGCTTGGGCGCAGACTACAATGGTGAAAACGGTTTGTTGAAAGGTTGTAAAGGCCTTTGGAAAAAAGGCCTTTATTATGTGGAACTTCAACTTGCGAGAACAAAAAACAAAACTAGAAGACGACGGAAACTTGCGTTGCCCTGGGGCATGGTCATGCGCGCGGCGCGATTCGAATCCGACTGATCGACGAATCCAACGCCTGGCGATCGAAAGTGCCAAAGTAATTTCAAATTGGGCGTCCGATGCGAATACGAAATGCGTTGACCTCGAGTGACCGCGAATCCCGCTTCCCTTCCCCTTCTCATCGATCCACGGAAACGCAGGCGGCGTACTGCGTGGAACGGATAGGGAGGGAGGTGGTGCTTTACCTTGCAGGAAGTCAAAACGGTTTATTAAAGCGAGCGATACCGTTTTAAGGCTAAAATTTACTGCTGCCTGCGAAGCACCACCTCCCTCCCTAGAAACGTAAGTGATTTGAAAAATGCCGAGCGGCATGTTATCGTACGACCAATTTAAATTTGCCCGCGCGAAAATGGGCAAGCTCGCGGACAAGGAAAAGTACCGGCAATACAAGCGCAAGTATGCGCTTTTAAATGCGTCCGACTCCGAGAGCGGTGGCTCCGAGGACACGGACGAGGAGGAGGAGGAGGAGGAGGAGGAGGAGGATCCGGGGGCCGAAAGCAAGAAGGGGAGTGGGCTTGACCGCTTCGCCCTTGCGATGGCCAAGGTGAAGTCCACAGGGGATTCAGTTAAAAATCTTCAGAAAGCGCAAAAAAAGGAGGGGAAGGAGGCGGCGCAACACAGGAGAGACGTCTTCCGTGAGTAACCCAGCCGAAATCCTGCTTGAAAAACACTTGCTAGGGTGTTAGAACATTGCACGAACACAGCCCTGTTCGCCCACCTTCCAGTTGTAGGCAGGGGGTGTACACTGCGTAAATAGGGCAATGTTTGGGTAGTGTCCTGCTTGTGTTTTATGTTGTCCTGTCGCAGGAAGTTCAGATGCTAACGTGTGGGGTGTTTGTGTTTGATTTCACAGACGATATGGTGGTGAAGGGGCATGTAAATCCCTTCCAGGGTCTGGATAAACAGACCCTGGCTAGGGATAGGTTCCGCCGTCGAATGGCGGAACTAATGCCCCTCACCGCCACGTTGGGCTCAAGTGGGGACAACCAGCATATGAAGTTGTCCACCTTGATGCAAAATTTGAGGCGCCGTCACAAGTGGGGGAGGTGGCGCCTCAAGGCGGGGGAGGTGCATGTCTGGGTATGCAACATACCCGGGCATGCATACACCACCGCCAACGTGGAGGTGTTTTCCCAAAAGAAAGGCCAACCCACAACGGCCGAGATCAAGGCCGGGGTGGAGGCTGCGGGTTTGACCCAGAACGGCGACGTCCCAACGGAAGGTGCGTTCTTTGCTTGAAATAAGTTTTGTGATAAGTTCTTCGTTTCTTATGTGCAAGTAAGGCCCTGTTCGCACCGTTTAGTACAGAAGTACTATACAAGTAAGGCCATGTTTACACACTACCTATGCAAACATGGCCATGTTTGAAACTAACTTAGTGTTGGTCGTGGCAGCAGAGGATCGGAAGGCAATCCTGCGGGATCTTATCGACGCCAAGGAGGAGGAGGAGGAGGAGGCCAGGGGCAAGGGGAAGGCCGAGCCCAAGGGCAAGGAGAAGGCCGAGCCCAAGGGCAAGGAGAAGGCCGGGCCCAAGGGCAAGGAGGCCATGGCGGGCAAGGGCAAGGAGGCCATGGCGGGCAAGGGCAAGGAGCCCATGGCGCCCAAGCGCCAAGGGCTCAAGGTGGCCGAAGCCCGAAAGCGGGCGGCCGAACAGGAGGTGCTTGAGCACGGCCGCCTCAAGGTCGGCGACCACGCCTTGCTCATGGCTAGCAAGGACCACGAGGTGGAGGATGAGGAGAAGAGGTGGGAGGCGGGGACACCCGATGTTCCCACCTCTTGGTACAAGGACGACCTCACCCCGCAGGTCCACACCCCCCTGCTCTGCGGGGTGGTGGTGGAGACGGTGCCCAAGAAGCCGGCATGGCACTTTGGGCACCAGGTGGCGGGGGGGCTCCCACGCGACCAGCTGTGCATCAAGGTAAGACCCGAACATGGCCCTACCTGCAATGTTTTCCTACGAAACCGCTTAAACATGGCCATATCCGGACATGTTTACACTTCGAACTAACTTACGCGTGTGCTTGCAGATCACGGAGTTCCATTGGACTCTGTACGACCCGGTCCACCAGGACCGGGTCAAAAAAGCACTACTCTACCTGTTCGGACAGGTGGAGGAAAAAGTGCCTGAGAAGGCAGAGTTCAAGAGGCACCTCGATGACTTCCTCAAGGGGAGGTTCGCTACGGGGAGCCTCTTGTGTTGCGTGCCATGGGAGCACGCAACACAAAGGTACGACGACGGAAAGGAGTTGTTGTACTACCACTCCGGGAAGCCCGACGGGCTGAAAGTGCCTAAACCGGCGGGAACCTCCGCGGAGGACGAGGACGAATCCGAGGAGGGTGGGGACTATGTACCCACGCCCGACACGGCGGATGATGATGCGCCCGAAAAGGGGGATGAAGAGGAGGGCGAGGACGAGGACGAGGAGGAAGAGGCTCCTTCTCCTTCTGCAAAAGGCACAAATAAGAGAAAAGTAGACAGTCCTGCAGTGAAAGGGAACAAGAGGAGCAAAAAATAGAAAAATGTACACTTTCAGTAAATATTTTTAATTGAAAAATCATTCAAACATTGCCATACTTACCCTGTACTTGAGCATGGATACATGATAGGTAGGGCCCTACTTACCCTTGTTTATGTATAAACATGGCCATACTTACCCTGTACTTGAGTATAGATACATGATAGGTAGGGCCCTACTCACCCTTGTTTATGTATAGACATGGCCATACTTTACCCCGTACTTGAGTACAGATACATGATAGGTAGGGCCCTACTTACCCTTGTTTATGTATAAACATGGCCATACTTACCCCGTACTTGAGTATAGATACATGATAGGTAGGGCCCTACTTACCCTTGTTTATGTATAGACATGGCCATACTTAATTTCAGATGGAGTACAGCATACATGATAGGTAGGTCCTACCTTACCCCGTTTCATGTATAGATATGGCCATATTTCCTTACCCGCAGACTTGAGTATAGATATGATGGTATCTCACTCTACCCTTGCTTCATGAGTAGATACATACTTATCTTGTATCTACCCAATGTCTAAGGATTCATGCATTCACGGGCGTACGGCTATGCGTTAGACATTGGGTAGGTACAAGGTAAGTGGGTAAGGGCCAAAACCACGACCAAACATGGCCCATTTGGGTTGTGTTGTGTCATGAAAACTGATCAAATATGGCCACCGGGTCGTGGTTTTTGGCCATCCAGACACAAGGTGGATACAAGGCAAACATGGCCCTACCTACGATTCCTAAATTTGTAGGGTAAACCGCCGCTTCCTGATCCAATTCTAAGATTATTTCCACTGAGTTTCTCTTGATTGACAACCATCGTACCTGTACCGGTGTATGAAACATCAACTACGTCGCTTGTAGCACCTCAGGTAGTCACATCTTGGAGTGTAGATGTATCAGGTTGAACTGGAAGATTTGTTAAAGCTGACCCATCACCCACAAATGCAGAAGCACTAATACTATTTGTGGTCGTGCTACCTTGGTCAGTGACTGATTGTAGATTCTGATTAGCACCAGAAGGTAAGTTTGTCAATAGTGAACCATCACCGCGATACTTACCTGCAGTCAACGTGATGTCTCCTGTATTAAGCACGAGTGGACCGTCGTTGATTAACACCCCACTGCCCAATGTTTCGATATTAATTGTGGTTTGGAGGCAGGCAATTTCATTGATTCCTGTTTCTCCAATTTTAACTCGTGTTTGTTCGACCGGGTCTAACGACGGTCTCGAAAGAGCTGTCAAGGTCATCAAGTCCTGCTGAAAATCGTGATTTGGAAACTGGGTTGTTTAATACAAAATCATTGAATTTTATCGAAGTGTGAACTTTCAATGAGCCATCAGTCAATAAAGACATTTGTTCACGCTCGAGTGTTGGGTCTTGTGTGTCAATCCACTTAATATCATTTTGATACCGAATATCGCTACCGATGTGCATCGTTTGAAGTGGATTATCAATCGAGCCTAGCGTTTGACATTCAACCGTATTGACTACCAACGGGTCACTTAAACCTAGTACGACAGGTGTTCCATTTTTAGTTAATGAATTTACATCTAGATTTTTTATGAATGCATCTTCTCCTAAACAAAAAGCGGACATATCTATATATATTATAAACCTAAGATTTTTTATATCGGGCTAAGCCTTTTTGTATCTCACAGTGTTATCCGAATCAGATTCTATATAAAATTGTCCGACGACGGTAGCCGAAGCTGCACCGACGGGCATACTTGTTGGATTTACAAACAAGCCTTGTCCTATATTCATATTTTTGGCAATAGTAGTGCAAGAACCCGCTGTCCGTAAAGGATTAAGACCTGTCGAGTCATACCGATCAACGCCTAAATCGTCATAATCATTCTCCGCTATAATTTTTCAAAAAAGCAACGACCGTCTGCTTTTATTAACATGTCATTTCCGCCCACAAATTGTGCCGTTGCATTTGCTACATTTTGATACTTCAAAATCAATGCATCTGCCGTTGTTCCGGCGGGTAAATCAAATTTCAGTGCTGGTTTACCGGGATCATTATTTACATTTAACAATAAACCTGAAGTTGTGTTTACTTTCAACGTTTCGCCACGAATAATAACATCATTTGGATTACTAGTATCATCTCCACTTGTTAAAGCAATACCTGCATTTCCATTTCCTCTAGAATTTATTAAAGTGTATACATCCACCGAAGAATCACCAAGTAATCCTGTAGACAAATCGTTATTGATTTTTACATTTGCATTAGTATCAGCGGGTTCCAAATCTGCGCCCGTTTGTGTCCACAAACCACTTCCTCCGCCACCCGTTGGAGGGGGACCCCCATTGAACGCTGTGCATTGCAGATTTTTGCAAATGAGTTCATCACTAACAACCGATGTACTTCCAAGCGAAAAGGCTGACATCTATATTATAATATATAAAATAGATAATAAATGCATTCATCAAACAATATTAGGAATTTGCTTCATTTCTCGTGTTCGAGGTATATTTGCTTGTTGCCGTTGCGAATTGTTTGCAGGCTTTGGCGTTTTTGACGAATCCACAAATTTGACGCCGTGTACATAAATTACGTTATCGTCAAATTTATCTTCACGAATTCCTTGCTTTTGGTAATCATAATTTGAATGCCAATGTCTATCTTCAAATGCTCGTTGCCTCTTTTTGTCTTTGTTGCGTGGAATGTAAAACAACCAATTTGCAAAACCTTGAAGCTCATCGGGCGCATTCTTCGATGTATACCTAAAGTCTGGGTCTATATTTGCTAAGATATCGGGATTCAACTCTTCCGAGACACGATTTGCATAATCTTGCGGACTTTCATCTTTTTGGCTGAATAGTAGGCATCATACACCGCTAATCCATAAAGACCCGCATCTAAGGATTTTGATGCGATTCTTGCCAAGCCGAGGCGAGCTCTTAACGGCGACACCCTTTCCGATTCTATGTTTTTGGGAGTATAGAATTGGTTGATATCGTGTAGTTCGCTTATTTCACTTTCCGTGCTTGGTTTAGGTAAGACATATTTGACATCATATGTAGCATCCTTGTGCTTTAAACGTCTTGCGCCCATTGATACCAAGTCACCTTCGACGACGTATATGTTATGAATTCTATCATTTGGAACGTTACCCACAGGTTTTTGAAATGGGTTTATTGCGGGATTGAATAAATGAGCCTCTTTTATTCTAGATTCTTTAGATGCATACTTTTCCATTAGATAATTTTGTACACCGCCGCCTAAGCTATGCCCCGTTAATGCCACATTGCTAGTTGGATATGCATTTAATACATCTATTAAACGACTCTCAGCTTGCTTATATCTACCCGTTTCTCGTTGTTTTCCGATAAGAGTTTTTAGATTCACATCGAACCAATCCTCGTATGCTAACGGGATACGTTGTGGGTCACTGATTAAGACATCGGCATCTTTTAAACCCGACACATCACTTCCTCGTTGTGCAATAATAACCTCATCTCTTAACTTGTGTTTTAAAACAATCGCATTTCTATCCGACAAGTCTTTATCCAAGTTGTAACTCGGCAAATCCAACATTGCAGTTTGAAAACGTTGGGGGCTTTCCTTCTTAAATGCATATGCATACGAAAGCTCACTCGCTCTAGCCATTTGAGCCATCCTCTCGTCATCTTTAGTGATAGTGTTTTTGCCTATAATACGTTGACCTAACGAGGTTTCTTTTGTCATTTCTTCAAGCAATTTGCCGTATTTTGTTTTTAGAAATTGATTATGAGCTTTATCTACTTTACTCAAACGTGCCGAGGTTGTCGGCTTTAAGGTATCTATGCCATATTTTGGCTTATTAGTGACTCCGGGCATGACTCGGACATCTTTACTTTTGTTTCCGGTAATAGTTATTTCAGGTCTTTGCTTTGTAATCTCATTTTCTGCATTTCTTTTCGTTTTGGACACAAATGTATTATCCAATGTTCGATAATTGAAAGCGCCAAATGATTTTTGACATTTACCTTGGTCGGGATTTCCATAACAGCTTGTCATTCTTATTATAGTATTTGTAGATAATTCATACGAATACGGAGTTTGTGGTTGTATCATTGACGACATAGAATACACCGACGAATTTCCGGGAGAGCTCGCTAGATGACGTTGACGGATAACCACTATGAGGAGGTATAAACGTTGACACGGATGGATAATTTACGGTGCCGCTACTCATAGGTTTGACTTGATATCGCCTTTCGGGCATTGCTCTATTCAACATTGCCTCAGATTTTAGAAAATCGGTAAATTGAGCACTGTCGGCATCGCCAGATAAACCATAAGCAGACACCATTGGATGTTGAAAATGAACAACACCTTGATTGAGAAGGTCGGTATGTTGAGCCGCAAATGAAATTATCGCACCGAGTTGCAATTGGTCCGTAATTCCTTTACCCGATTTTTTCATTATGCCGGGACTTGATGACGACGATCGGGTGGACATTTTATACGGCTCGTATAATGCTTGAAATTCAGGTGACACCTGTAAAATTTTTCGAAACTCGTCTTCAAAGCCGTGTTGTTTGATCCAACTTCTACCATTTGATGGCGTTGTAATAACTTTATCGATTGCGTCCAGATTTCTCAATTCCGCTTTACCTTTGAAACTTTCAAATAATGCTTGACGTTCTATCGGTGACATATTGTCAATCTTGTTTACAAGGACAAAATGTGTGTTGTTTTCCAATAGTGGATCGAATTTCACTTCTGCATAATCTATGATTGGTTTACCGTTAATAAATATTACATCGTTGGAATTAGGTATCGATGGACTATACCCACCCGACTTTTTGGCAAATTTTCGTATTTCTTTCATCATTTTTTCGTAACTTACGGGAGTAAGACCGAATGCCGTTGCTTCCATTTGCTTACATAGAGCAGCATTTTTTTGTTTAGTTAATGTTGAACGTCGCATATTATTATTATCATATTATATATATATTATAAATGACAAGAGCTGAGTGGAATGCAAAACTACGCTCGTGTGCTAAAGAGTATAAAGACAGTAAGCAACAAAAGCGTCCAACACTGATTAAACCGAAACCAATCAAAGTGAAAAAGACTCAAATAAACAAAATTAAAGCGCCTTTACGACCAAATTATGCCACTATGCCGAATGCCCAAGCCAAAGCCGTGGCTAAGACAATATATTCCCTTGAAGCACGTCCATATATCAAACAACAAATGCAAATTGCAAAAAGAATCAGAGGTTCTATACTTTATTTTTTTGTGCGAATATAATATATAACAAGATGGTTTGCAATAAATGTAGAAAAAAGCGCAAAAGCACAAAGTTATATGAAAATATGTTATGGCATAAACCGTCCTACCACAAACGTTCTAAATAATTATTTGTTAGCCTATAATATGGACACACTCAACAACTCTTGCGATTTTCAAACGTTCGGAAATGTAATGGTGATGATTATTGCGAGTATATCTGCCGGCATAAGAATGAGTCGATGTAAGTATATAGAAACTCCTTGTTGGAAATGTCAAAGAGATTTAGTTATTAATGATTCTAATTCAAATGTATAGAACGAGTATATAATAAACTGTTCTTAAATTATTTAATTAAAGCTGCATAAGTAATTGAATCGTACCTATTCTTGTTTTATGCGGCTTTATGTTATTCATATAGCACAATTTTTGGAGCAAAGGCATTTTGGCACCAATATAATGGAGCACACTTGTATCATCCACATTGTGTTCATAATTTCCTTGTTGCCAATAATGTCCACGTAACAATCTATGAAAGGATTCGTGGTAAAAGAATCATTTTGTTTCTATGTTTATGGCAAGTGAAATCACATTTCAAATGCTTTCTTACCTTGAATGGAAATATGTCTAATCCTTTTAATTCTTGTAATATTTCTTTCATTTGATTTTGATGCTTCAAGTTAATATTATCAAGATGATCATATTTATAAGTATTAGAGGAAGTAGTCATAATGACTTGTTTACTCATTGAAGTCTTGCTCTTTAAGTGGAAAATTTTCATTAAAAAAGGGAGGTGGGAGGTTGGCTTTTATAGAAAGTATTTTAGAAATTAAAAATAAATATTGAATTGTTTTTATCATCATATAAATTTCCCCCCCAAAAAGTAACACCTCCCACCACCCAACCTCCCTTTTTATTATTGGCTTACTAGTTTCAAAACTAGCATCTCTCACCATATTTATTTGTGAACATAAGGGTATGTTTTTGTGTAAATGGGCTTGCTAGACTTAAATAAGGTGTTTTGCTACAATCTTCAATGTTGTGTACCGGTATCTCTTGAGGGCATTTTTTGTTGTAGCATTCCTCGCACATCACCTCATCACACGCCGAACATATTACATTTATATGAAAATACACCTCACAATACTCTTGGTCATCCAATTCACGAGTCTCTTTTGGTTTTTTCAAATAAATCCCTTTTGCGGTGATCAAATCACAACACTCATCACAAGCAATATATTTTTCATCCTCCTCATACTCCTCACACATTTCCTTGAATTCCTCCAAAACTTCTTGAAACTTCTCTTTGTGCTCCAATGTATACACCATAGTGTAAATTTTCTCTTGAATGTCAAAAGGCAAATTATAGAAAGTAGTAGAAGTAGCCATTGTATGTTGTATTTCTACTTTACCATAAAGTGTCTTTAAGTGGAAATGTTTTATTAAAAAAAGGGAGGTGGGAGGTGGGAGGTTGGCTTTTATGGAAAGTATTTTAGAAATTGAAAATAAATATTGAATTGTTTTTATTATCATATAAAAAAACTTTTCCAAAAAGTAACACCTCCCACCACCCAACCTCCCTTTTTATTATTCAATGAAGTAGTTGTTAAATAAACACTTGTTCTCTTGATAGTTCTCTTTCTCTAAATTTTATTCCTATCTTATAAGTCACCCAAGTCTTGTTCTCTTTCACCTCGATTGACTTGTAGCCTTTCTCATTCAAGAAATGAGAAAGGCTACATCTCATTTCTTGTATGAATTGAATTACATATTCATACAATTGTGATGTATGAATATGTAATCATTCATACATATTCATGATGTATGAATGAATATCATGAATATGTATATTCATGATACTCATTGTTATGAGTATCATGATATTCATGATACTCATTCAATTCGATTGTGAAATTCTCCTTTGAGACCGTGGTAGTGTTCTTGTCATTAGAGTAGGTTGTAAACAATGTAGTGAAAGGTGTACACCATTCTTCGATAAATTCTTTCTTCTTTGCTTTATTGGAAATATTTAATACAAACTTCCCCTTCTTTGTGGGATGGTCTACCAAAAGATTCTTAAAATCTCCATACTTCTTATGTTCGAGTGTTTCATAATAATTTCCATCTTCATCCGTGTCGCTATCGGTGTATACATTGAAGTGTTGTTCGACCCAGGCCAACCCTCTTGTTTCTTCGTTTATGACGTGCATTGTTTCGTCCGATATCACTTGAGGCACACTTGGTGCTCGCTCCCAATTGTTTTTGTAGTACTCACATATAAGATAAATGAAAGCATCACATACACCTTGTTCCTTAACCCAATTCTTTATGTTTGGGTCGTTTGGAAAGAATTCTTCGTTTACCATTTCACACTCGGGATTGCTATGTCTTGTTTGTCTAAACCGAATACTCTTACTCTATCGGGAATTGATTTGTCATTATCGGAGAATTCCGGGATGTCGTTTGAAAAAATGATTATTGTACTTCGATTGAAGAATGAAACCTGAGATTTATATAGGTCTCTTGCATTTATTTCATCACCTCCACTTATCAAGGTTCGAATAGTGTGTGCATTATTAATCTTGACCAAGGCCCGGTATCGATAGTTCGATAACTCCGATTAATCGATTAATCGGAGTTATCGTCGTCGTTCGATATGTTCAAACGACTTATCGTAAATATCGTTATCGTTCGATAAGTTCGCAAAACTGCCGTTGTCGTTCGACAGGTTCGCAAAATTGTCGTTGTCGCTCGACAGGTTCACAAAACTGTCGTCGTCGCTCGACAGGTTCACCGGAATTGTCGTCGTCACTCGATAGGTTCGACGCGATTTTGTTATTTGATTAATCGACACCTCATGTGAATGGCAGTAATCGATAAGTACGATAACCACTTTGACGGATCAACGTGATCTTGAGCTATCACGATAGGTACCATTCTAAACCACATCGATCCAACCAATTAACAACCGTTATTCATCGATCCCAAGATGATTCCAAAACTTCATATTATTGGTGCAGACTTCGGAATAGCAAAGTAGGGGCGAGCGAGGAATTCGTATAAAAAATATAATCTGTGAGCATTTTAATCCCATTCATCGCTAATCTACGTACCGACTGTTTCGAAATTCGTTGAGTAAAGATGCCTCGTGGTAAAGGTGCCAAGCGCAGAAAGACCAGTGACGCCGACGTGGTTCTGCTCGCGCAGGGTCAAGGCCCTGTGAAACGAACTCAGAGAAACCCTTACGACCTCACGGGCAGCGACGACACTGTCTTTTCCGTCCGTGAGATAAAAGCGGAAGCAGTAAGGAAAGGTAAGCCTGTGTGGCTCATAGGTTGGGAGGGTTTCACTGATAACGAGGACACATGGGAGCCCATCGAGAATCTCGCCGGACACGAACAGGAGATAGCAGCTTTCCGCAAGGGCAAGGAAGAACGATCCCGGGTTGATGCGCAGAATAATAGGGCCAACAAAAAACGGAAGACCCCTTCAGAACAACAAAGTGCTTCAGGTGCATCTGGAAGTGCGTGTGTTACACATTTCGCCCGTTGTGCTTCTTCGTTCGTTCGTTCTTCGTTGTGTTTTCTTGCGTTCGAACTTCGCTGTCTTCGGCCCACGTTCTCACTGCATTCCGGTCTTTCGTTGTGTATATAAATTCACAGATGAAGATGCCAGCACACTGGACGAGAACTGGGTGGAGGGCAAGGGGGGGAAACGCAAAGCAGCGTGTTGGGCATTCTACAAAGTTCGCCTGTGTCCTGAGCAGCCCGAGAAGGTCCTCGCGCTGTGCTGCAAAGTATGTGGAGCGGATTCTTCGCCTACGTGGAGTGGGAACACTTCCAACCTACGCTCTCATCTTGCGCACATACACAAGGACTTGTATTGCAAGATGGTCGAGGCTGAGTCGGCCGACTCTGCAACTACTGAGGAGACTCGGGGCGTCAACGCCGCCAAAGTTGGGACCATAGAGGCGATGTTGCCACCTATTTCCGACGAAAAACGTGACGAGTTGCATAAGAAGGTGCCTCCCCCCTCCCCTCTCCCCCCCACCTCCTTCCTTCACTCTCTATAGATGCTATTTGCAGCGAGTTACGCGGCACTGCTATCTGAGTATTTGCAGCGAGTTGCGCGGCACTGCTATCTGAGTATTGGCAGCTATCGGCGCGGCACTATCTGAGTATTTGCAGCGAGTTACG